>ML677420.1:300701-323111 GCA_007922305.1 Dermatemys mawii | reverse complement strand
CTGGTATCCCAGTTCTGCCAGTGCCCCTTGGTCTCGACCCACAGCCCACTGCTGTCCCTGCCGCCCACCCCCACTCCTCTGCCAGCACCCCTTGGTCCCAACCCACAGCCCTGCCCTCCTCTCCCCAGCTCTCCAGGACCCTGCAGTCCCTACCCACAGCCCCCTGGTATCCCAGCCCTGCCCCCTCCCAGCTCTGCCAGCCTCCCTCCAGTCCCTCCCCATAGCCTGCTGCTATCCCAGCCCCCGCTCACAGCTCTGCCACCGCCCATCAGTCACTACCCACAGCCCACTGATATCCCAGCCCTGCCCCCGCCAGCTCTGACAGCACCCCTCAGTCCCTTGGTATCCCAGCCCTGGACTCCCCCCACACAGCTCTGCCAGCGCCCCTCATCCCTACGCACAGCCCCTGCTATCGCAGCCCTGCCCCACCCCACGCTGCTCTGCCAGTGCCCCTCAGTCGCGACCCGCAGCCCCTGCTCTCCCAGCACTGGCCCATTAACCAGAGGCAGGCAGTTCTGGTAATTTTGAGATGAATCCACTGGACCCCTTTCCACGTGGGGCTGGGCCAGCGCTGGGAGGTGGGTGACCCATTCAGCCAAGGCCTGAGCCAGCTCTGGGCACAGCTGTAGTTCTGTAGCTCTCCTGGGGGCGTTCGAGGCTCCCCCACCCAGGGGAGGGGTCCAGCCTGGCACATGGCTCTGTGTGTGTCTTCCGGGCAGGTGAACAGGGTCCTGCCCCGCTCGAATCCCCTCTACAACCTGTACGAGTACTCCGTCCCCGAGGACATGTATCAAGAGCACATCAACGAGATCAACGCCGGCCTGTCTGCCCCGGACATCGAGGGAGTGTACGAGACTCAGGTGACCGCGCCCGGTCCTCCCTGGGGTTCTGCCCCCAGAGACAGACCCGGCCTGGGAACACGGGCACCCGTGGCCCACTCGGGTGTGACCCCAGCCCGCCTCAGGCCTGGGAGCCCCCCTGCCTGCAGCGTCAGGTGCCCTGTCACCAGAGGTGCCTTTCCCGCGCCAGTGCCCAAGCTTGGCAGGGCTCTCCTGCCACAGATGTGCCACCCTTCTGCCCAGCAGCTGTGGGCTGATGGGGTGGGGGGAAGCAGGTCTTCATGTGAGATCACACAGGGAAATGGGGCAGGGCCACACAACTGAGCCACGGTCCCTCCCCCGGCGCCTGCCCCTCTGGCCCAGCATCAGAGCCTGTGACTGGGGTTGACTCAGGAGGCTGACGAGCTTCACCTCTCCCCAGGTGCCGTTACTGCTGCGCGCCTTGATCCACCTGGGCTGCGTGTGCATGGTCAGCAGGCAGCTGGTCCGGCACCTCACCGGCCGCGAGGCTGAAACCTTTGCCCTGGAGCACCTGGAGATGCGCTCGCTGGCGCAGTTCAGCTACCTCGAGCCAGGTAAGGCCCTGAGGCTGGGCGTGTGGCGGCAGGAGGGCTGTGGGACCCAGCCCCAGGGCTCTGACCAGTCTGCTCTGCGTCCCTAGGGAGCATCCGGCACATCTATCTCTATCACAACTCCCAGGGCAGCAAGGCGCTCTTTGGCCTCTTCGTCCCATCGCAGCGCAAGGCCTCCGTCTTCGTGCTGGACACGGTAAGGCCGCGGGGTGACTTTACGGGGGCTTCGCCGTGGGCTCCAGCAGGAGCGAGGCAGCACTGTTCTCCAGACCCCTCTCTGCGCGGAGAAACACCGCTGGCCCCTGGATGTGAGGACTGGGGGCCCCGCTGACCCGCTCTGCCTTGGGCACAGGTGCGCAGTAACCAGATGCCAAACCTGGCCAACCTGTACTCGGCGGAGCGCGGCGCCATGCTGGAGAAGGTGGGCGAGGAGCTGCTCCCGCCGGACAAGCACACCTTCGAGGTGCGAGCCGAGACCGACCTCAAGACGGTTTCCAGGGCCATCCAGCGCCTGCTGCTGAGCTACAAGGTAGGAGCCAGGCGCACGAGCCACACGGCCACCACTAGCCCCTGGGCTAGGCTAGATCACTGTGGGGCAGCCTACCACTCTACACCTACTCCCCAGGCCCTGGCTGACCAGCCGTCGCCCTAGCCTGGTGCGGGGTCTCCCCAGTGCAGGACAAGCCTTGCAGCTAGGTCTCCAGACTCGTTCCTTGGGGCTGCGGCCCCACAGCCTCCACTCCCAGCCGGGTGACCAAGGCCCCAGAATGCACTGGCCCCCGCCAGCTCTGCGGGGAGCTCTGACCCGCTGCAGGGGCGGGTGTGATCAGCCATGGGCACTCACCGGTTTACCCACCTAGACAGAGGCCTCCGCACCCCCGGAGGGGCCGTCCCCAGCCGGCTCCAACTCCTCCCCCCCCAACCCCATGCAGGACGAGCGCAGGGGCCCTACGCTGATCGCCGTGCAGTCCAACTGGGACGTGAAGCGGCTGGCGAGCGGGATTCCCGTCTTCGAAGAGTTCCCCTTGGTTCCCGTGCGGGTGACGGACGACATCAGCTACGCCGTCCTGGACTGGCAGCGCCACGCCGCCCGCCGCATGATCCGCCACTACCTCAGCCTGGACACCTGCCTGTCGCAGGCCTTCGAGATGAGCAGGTGAGCCGCTGCTGCTGCCCCCCGTCTGGGGACGGCGTGGAGGGTGGGGGAGGGTGTCTGGCACAGCAGAAGGGCCAGGAACTGGGGCTGGCTCTGTCCTGTGCCCCCGAGATGGGGCAGGCCAGTGTCTCCTAGCCCCTTCCCAGCCGCGCCCCTCCCCTTCGTCCACCCCCAGGTACTATCACATCCCCATCGGGAACTTCCCCGACGACATCTCCACCTTCGGCTCCGACCTCTTCTTCTCCCGCCACCTGCGTCGCCACAACCACCTGCTGTGGCTCTCGCCCACGGCCCGCCCGGACCTCGGGGGCAAGGAGGCGGACGACAACCGGCTGGTCATGGAGTTCGACGACAGGGCCTCGGTGGAGATCAACAACCCGGGCTGCTACTCCACCGGTGAGGAGGGGGCTGCGGGGCGGGGCTGGGCTGCTGCTCGGGGTGCGGGGGGAGAGCCTCATGCAGCCACGCCGACATAGCCCCCAGTGTAGACACAGCTGTGCGACCCGGGGGTGGGAGGTATTCCTCCAGTAACCGAGAAACCCACAAGGGTAGCTGTACGCTGACGCAGTTGCGTTGTAAATAGCCCCCCCGCGGGGTTCGATTGCGTTGACCCGTTGACGTCAGCGGGGCCAGGCGTTCCCTCCGGCTGACGGGCTGCTTGTATTCAGTGTGCCTGGAGCTGGACATCCAGAGCCTGGCCGTGAACACCATCCTGCAGTCCCATCACGTCAACGACATGGAGGGAGCCTCCAGCGTGAGCGTCAGCTTCGACGTGATCCCGCAGGCCTCTCTCGAGGACATGGTGACGGGGAACCAGGCCGCCAGCGTCCCGGCCAGCTACGACGAGACCGCCCTCTGCTCCAACACGTTCAGGTGGGGCCACCGGAGTACGGGCCGGGCATTCGGCAAGGAGACGCCTGGCAGGGGCTGGGGGGCGCTTGCATGCCCAGCAGGTGTCTTACAGCATGAGCATGGCCGTGGGTAGCCAGGAGCCTGACTTTGGGCTCCGGAGAAGGTGGAACCTTCTTTCCCCCCCATTCCCCAGGCCTGCAAGTGTCAGCAGGGGAGGACCTGGAGGTTTGGCCCTGGCCGTGGTGGGGAGACAGGGACCCCAGAGTGCTGCCCTTGTAGCTGTGGATGGGCGGGGAGCTGCATTTGGCTGATCGGGGGCCGGTCTCTGCTCTCCTGGCAGGATCCTGAAGAGCATGGTGGTGGGCTGGGTGAAGGAGATCACCCAATACCACAACATCTACGCCGACAACCAGGTGATCCACTTCTACCGCTGGCTCCGCTCGCCGGCCTCGCTGCTGCACGACCCGGCGCTGCACCGCACCCTGCATAACATGATGAAGAAGCTCTTCCTGCAGTGAGTGAGGGCTGGGGGCGGGCGAGGGGGCACCCTGGCATGGTGCCAGCGGCAGCGGGAACAAATGGGAGGAGCTAGTTGCAGGTGCGTAGGGCAGTCCTCTGGCTCTGGGGAGAAGAGGGCCTGGCCCGCCAGTCGGAAGCGCTGCCGGGCTCTGCCGCGCCGTGGGACTGCATCTCAGGTTGACCCCACTAGGCAGCATCGTTAATGTGCTCACCAAGCCGGGGGGAGGCGCTGTGCTGGGGCCCGGCAGCTCCCACGTAGCACCTTGAACAATGGCTGTGAGTGAAGGGCTGGAAGATCAAGCTCCCATGCGGCCATCCGGGACCCCTGCAGGAGACCCCCCCCTTCTGCAGTGCACCGTCCCTCTCCCCCGCCCAGAGCAGATCCATGCTGAGAGGTACGGGGCTGGCGTGGCAGAGTGCCCGGCCTGTGCTGGGGAGGGGGCCTGCTCCCGTTAAACACGGGATGGGAAGAACCACGGGGGATGGCCTGGCCTTTGCACGGCTGGTGGGGCGCTGAGGTGTTCTCCGTCTGGGCTGGCCAGGCCTCCTTACCCAGCACCCTGCCAGGGCGAGCTCCCTTCAAAGACGTGGGCTGGGCACCCCATTCCCGCTGGCGGCCGCTCGGCCAGCGTGTGCTCGCGGAGGGGGCTGGGGCCGGCCGCGTCCGGGCCAGAGCCCTCTCTGCGGGGGCCGCACCCGCCTCACTTGCTCCGTCCCCCAGGCTGGTGGCCGAGTTCAAGCGGCTCGGCTCTTCCGTGGTTTACGCCAACTTCAACCGCATCATCCTGTGCACCAAGAAACGGCGCATCGAGGATGCCATCGCCTATGTGGAGTACATCACCAACAGGTGCGGCGTGGCCCGGGCAGCCAGCCAAGTGGCCCAAGCCATTAGAGTGCAGGGGCTCCCCACTGGCCGTTGTGTCTGGGGGGTGCTCGGGGTAGGGGGCAGCCTGAGGAGCACAGCCCTGTTGTCGTCCCGGAGGTCCTAGATGAAACCTGCCCCTTCATTCCCCAGACCTGGAGCCTCTGTGGGGCAGACCCGGCACCCGTGACGCCCCGGGTCAGAGCAGAGCCGAGTTCCGGTCGTCTTACGCCAGGCCCGCTCCCTGAGGAGGGTCTGATGTGAGGGGGCTCTACTGGCTGGCTGGGCGAGGGAGTGGCACCCCCACGTGGGGCACACGTCCCACACTGCCCTCTTCTTCCGGGCCCCAAGGGACTTCCCCCCCTACACCCCCGAGGTAGGGAGTAAAGGCAGAGCTTGGGGGGCTGTGGTCTCCGTGTGGCGCTGGGTGACCACCATCTCTTCCCTCCAGCATCCACTCCAAGGAGATCTTCCACTCCCTGACCATCTCCTTCTCCCGCTGCTGGGAGTTCCTGCTCTGGATGGACCCGGCCAACTACGGGGGCATCAAGGGCAGAGTGCCCACTGGGGAGGTAAGGGCTGTGGAGAGGCGAGCAGGGGCTGTGCCAAGCGTGGGGGCACGGCGATGGGCATGGGGTGAAATGGGGCCAGGAATCAGGCGTGTAACTGTCCAGCACGTGGCTCTTTGGTCCAGGCAGACCTCAGCAAGAGGCAGGCGGGTGCTGAGGAGGGCAGCGAGGAGGAGGAAGAGGAGGCTGAGGAGGAGGAAGAGCCGGGGGAGGCCAGCGTGGAGGAGTTGCTGGAGAACAACTGGAACATCGTCCAGTACCTGCCCCAGGCAGCCTCCTGCCAGAACTACTTCCTGATGATCGTGTCGGGTGAGTGTGCCCCCGGCAGGGCTCCTTGGGGGGGCCCCCCCAAGCGCTCACGGCTGCCCCCCACGGGAACCAGATCCAGGCTCTTCCCTGCTGCCCCTTGAGAGGCTCAGTGCTGCCCCCTGGTGCTCAGGGCGGGCTCCCCATCTCTGCCCATTCAGTTATGGCCGCTGTGCATTAGGATGACTGTGTTGTGGTCGCAGCTGTGCGCTGCCCCCGGAAGGTGCCCGCAGGTGGGCAGCCCAGCTGAGGGGGCTCCCCGGGGGTGGGGGTGCTGCCTGCCTGCCAGGGCGTCCTCTTCTGTCGGCCCGTCAGGCGGCGCTGGGCTGAGATTGTGATCAGACCCCTGCCTCCGCCCCCCTCTTCCCAGCCTACATCGTCGCCGTGTACCACAGCATGCAGGAGGAGAAGCGGCGCAGTGCCCCCGGGAGCACGCCCATCAGGAGGAGGGCCAGCAGCCAGGCCTCCCAGGAGGCTGCGGGCGAGGCGGGCGCCATGCCTGGTGAGTGAAACTCTCCCTTGGGGGCTGTGACCTGCCGGACACTGCTCCGGGAGGTCAGCTGGCTCAGGGCACCCTTTTCCCCTCGCCCCCCAAGGCGTGATCACCTTCTCGCAGGACTACGTCTCCAACGAGCTCACCCAGAGCTTCTTCACCATCACCCAGAAGATCCAGAAGAAGGTGACCAGCTCCCGCCACGCCACACTGCCCTCGGACATGTTCCCGGCGCTGCCGGGGTCCTACCTGCCGCTCAACAACCCGGTGCTGGAGTTCATCAAATACGTCTGTAAGGTGAGCCGAGCGCCCGGCAGAGCCCTGGGTCAGCAGGGCTCCCTCCTCCCGCCCTGCGCCCAGAGTGCTGCCCCAGCTGCTCTCCTGGGATCCGGCCAGGCTGGGGGAATCCCTGGTCGGCCTTGCGCTAATCTCACCTCCCGCAGAGAGCGGGAGCCCCCTGGAGCAGGGCTCCAGCCCGTGAGTTGCCCCAAGAAGGATTGATCCCTCCCCTGCTGCCCTAGTCGGCTGCCATCACCGCTCCGGGGACTCCCCTGCAGGGCAGTGTCTGCAGGCCGCGTGGGTAGCTGCAGCCCCGTGCCATGGGCACAGCCCCCGGCCCATGCGGCTCTCCCCTCCGGCAGGTGCTTTCCCTGGATGCCAACATCACCAACCAGGTGAACAAGCTGAAACGGGACCTGCTGCGCCTGGTGGACGTGGGCGAGTTCTCGGAGGAGGCCCAGTTCCGGGACCCCTGCCGCTCCTACGTGCTCTCCGAGGTGATCTGCCACCACTGCAACTTCTGCCGGGACCTGGACCTCTGCAAGGACCCCAGCCCCTGTCAGGTAGGCCCCCGCCGGGGAGGCTTGCCGGGCTCTGCCGAGTGCCCTGCCCTGCTCACCCGCTCTCTGCCCTTAGGACGGCGCCGTGCCGCTTAGCTGGCTGTGCCCCAACTGCCAGGCGGAGTACGACCGCGGCTCCATCGAGGCGGCCCTGGTGGAAGCCCTGCAGAAGAAGCTGATGGCCTTCACGCTGCAGGACCTGGTGAGAGGCGGGGGGAGGGGCTGTCTCCGCAGGGCCGTCGCTGCCGCTCGTGCCCACGTCGGAGGGGGCAGGGCTGCCCAAAAGCCTGGGCACAGGGCTGCTCCCTGCACGGTGACGGGGGAAATGGGGTGGCCGCTCGAGAGACTGAGCCCGCCGCCTTCTGGACGGCACCATGGCAACGTGTTTAGTGGCCACTTTTGAGGGAGCAGGAGGCTGGCTTCAGCCTCAGGGCCACCCGGCACCCCTCTGCCAGGCCAGACAAAGCGAGCCCGTCCCCCTCGGCCTGGCGCTGGGAGATGGGGACCCATGCCCAGGGCTAGCCCTTGATCTCAGCAAAGCTCCTCCGCTCCCAGGTGTGTGCCAAGTGCAAAGGCGTGAAGGAGACCCACATGCCCGTTTACTGCAGCTGTGCTGGAGACTTCGCCCTGATGGTCCAAACCAAGGTACACACTGCCCCTGTCGGACCCCTAGCCCCACCGTCGGAAATGGGGGCCAGGAGTCCGGCAAACCCAGCCGCTCCTCCCTGTGCCCGCTGCCCCCGCCCAGGTGCCAACGCGTGGGCTCCCCCGCTCTGCAGGGCCGTGCCCGCAGCCCGCCACCTCTCCCAACGGCTCGCTTTGCTCCCGCAGGCCTTCGTGGAGCAGATCAACGTCTTCCGCAGCATCGCCCGGCACTACGACATGGCCCACCTGCTGGAGACCATCGAGTGGCTGCTGCAGCTGAACCCCCAGCTCCGGTGATGACAGAACAGCCCCCCTGTCCCCCGCTGCCCGGGGAGCAGGGCGGTCTCTGTACAGCAGCAGCTTCTACCACTGGCTGTTGGCACCCTCCGGCCATGCCCCTTGGCTTTCCTGCTTCCCATAAGGCCAAGGTGCCCGCTCAGCCATGCCCAGCGCTGGAGGCTGTAGAGGGACTGACGCTCTCCGTACCGCAGGGCAGCCCGAGGGCTGGGCAGTGCCCTCCCCTGCAGGGCAGTGCCATGCTGCCCTGGCACTGACTGTAGACACTTGCTGGCTGCCGTTGTAGAGGAGCAGCAGGAGTGAAGCCCGGGGCAGCCCCTCCTCAGTGAGGCCCCTTTCTGCTCCCCCCTCCCTGCGTGCAGGGGGGACTCCCCCCTCGGGGGGGGGGGGGGTTGATGGTTTTTAGTAGGGTTTTTGATACGTTTGTGAATAAAGAGTTGCTATGGTGAGTGCCAGGCTGAGGGGGGCAGTGTGTGCACATGGGAAATGAGTCACACTCCCCCCGCCACGGGGCAGCGTGCCTTTCCCTCCGCCAGCCCAGGGGCATAGCCAGCCTTAACCCCTGCCCACTCGGCCCCGGGGAAAGCGGCTGCGAATGGGGGCCAGCAGTGGGAGTTGGTCCTGTTCCCGGGGGCCGGGTGCGTAGGCACAGGGCTTTCTCCGGCCTGGGCTGCAGGAGGACTCGCTCGGTTCACTCCAGCCCCAGTTTCCCCCAGCAGCGTTCTCCTAGGTCTGGGCAGTTCCATTCTCCACCCAGGCTGCTCCCTTGGTGGGTGCCCCAGCCCGTGCTCGAGGGCCAGGGCCCTGCCTTTCCTCAGTTTCCCCATCTGTAACGTGACGCTAAAGCTGCTGCCCTCGCTGAAGGGCTCTGAGCGCTGCTGCTGAAAGGCCCTGGGTCAGAGCTGGGGTCGGTGAGGCTATTGCAACTGTCCTCAGAGCGTCAGGTGGGTGCACCGGGGGTGGGGGCTGTGCACGCTTCTTCCCTCCCTCCCCCCACATGGCGCTGCGGGGCCAGGAAGGGCACTTGGCTCTAGCCTGGTGCATCTTCAGCCTTTGCTGGGACTGGCACTCCCAGGGCTGATTAGTGCCCAGCATTAACATGGGGTGGCCTGTCCCACTGGAACCTGCTCTGAGAAACCCCTCGGCTCCTGCAGGGGTGGGTGCGGGGTTGTGCCAGGCATGGTGCCACCCAGCCCCACTGGCTGGAGTGGGGCTATTGACTCAGGGCAGAGGGCTATGGGAAGCTAGATGTTAGAAACACTCCTGGGAGTGGAGACCGGCTCCCCCAGCCCGTGCCCTGCTCCCCCTACACAGCTGCATGCAGAATCCTATGCAAAGGCCATGGGGCTGAGCCAGCCAAGGGTGTGGGGCACTGGGGCTGCTAATGGGCAGCCCTTGGGACTACCCTGCATTTCCAGCTGGCAGCCAGCAGGAGGAGCTGCTGACCTGCTTTTGCAGCCTCCTTTGTCTGGTGCAGGAGCCTGGGTGGGGAATGGTCTCATCTGTAGGTTCCAATCACCGGGGTCATTAGGCACCTCCCATCTGTGCATGTGATTAACATCTTCTGAACCCCTCTCCCCCTATCACTACCGGACTCTGTGCCACCCCTGCCCGCTTTGTGACCCACTTTAGCTCGCTTTGGCTGGCCCCATGCCCAGGCATTTGTGGCCAGTTTCCCCCCACCCAACCCCACCTTGGTTCTGAAAACAGCCTGCAGAGACCCTCCTGTTCCTGCCCCCTAATTCCTTACACCACTCACTGCCCCATCTTGGTCATGGAAAAGCCAAGCCCCCGCCCTGGTAAAGCAAACCCACTCCCAGGGGCTGAGATAGGGCAGTTCCCTCCTGCCCCTTTCTAGAGCTGCTCACAAATTTGCCCCTTAGGAGTGGGAAATTTGGAAACAATTCTGAAACCTCAGAAAATGTCCCCCAGCTTCTCTGCTAGTTTCACAGGTGAGGGTTCAAATGGGCTTTTTTTTCAGTAAAGAAAATCAACACTCAGCACTGCTGCCCCAGTGCCATTGCTCCTGGGGGGTGAGAAGCCGCTTTGCCGAGTCAGTTTCATCCCAGCCAGCTGCCCCCTCTTGTACCCAGATTCTGTACCTCACCCCCCCCCCACTCTGTGCTGAGACAGAGCCCAGCCATGCAGGGGCAGAGGGCAGCCAGGGGGCTTTGAGCACCTCCCAGGGATTCCTAATAAGGGGCCCCTCGCTGCACATCCACACCTGTGATCCCACCCCTGCCAGCATCTGTGGGCTGGGGCTGCGAGGAGAAGGGAGGGGCAGGGAGCGCCTCCCCCAAGGGCCAGCTGCCTGTTAACCGGTGTGGTTGCAGCTCCCCTGGCAGGAATCCGGAAACGAGCTGTCTGGACAGGGCAGGGAAACCCGACCCTAATGGGCCTGCCGCACTGTGGAATTGAGTCAGCGGGAGAGGCCGGCCGCCCTTTCTGGGAAGCAGAGATTTTGGCAGGTGCGTGCCCACTGGGGCTGTGGTTAGTGAGTTACACACGCTCCCAGCTCCTCTAGGGCAAAACCCCTCCTGCCAGCTGGACTCGGCTCTGCGCTGCCCCTGAGGGCTGAGATATGGGTGAGGGTGGCTCTGGGCAGCTCCCACATGCCACCGCAGGAGACCAGTGCAATCGGCACGGCCACAGCTGGACACTCGCTGGGGCGGGGATGGAGAGGGCCTGGTTCATGTTGCCATGTTACTAGCCCACGGCTACGAGCCTGGTCCCTCCCTTCTGTCCAGTGCTGCAGTGTCTCGGGGTCCCTTGCTACGGTGGGGGAGGTTCCACACCTGTGGCCACCTGGTGCAGCAAGATTGCCCCTCGCTCTGCGGCGAGCCAGAGGTCACTGGGGCTGCTTGTTCACTGGCCCCAGGTGCAGTAGTGGAGGGCGCGGGGCACATGGGGCAGCAGGAGAGGTAGGGAGACAGTGTGGGCGATGCTGCCTCCAACCAGTGCTCCGAGTGGTATCAGGGCCTTGCAGAGAGACTCTGAGGTCGGGGGTGGTGGGGGGCAAATGTTTTGGCCTGTGGGCCACAGCAAGGTTACAAACTTTTATGGAGGGCTGCGTAGGGAAGGCTTCCCCAAAGAGCCCTGCCCCCCATCTCCCACATCCTGCCCCCCTCAGAACCCCCAACCCTTCCAACTGCCCCTGCTCCTTGTCCCCTGACAGTGCCCTCCCAAGACCCACCCCTGCCCCGACCACACCTCCATCTAAGTCCCCCTGCTTCTTGTCCCCTGACCGCCCCCTCCTAAGACCCCCTCACCCTAACTGCCCCCTAGGACCCCAACCCCCCTGACTTCCCAGACCCCTATCCACAGACACCCCCCCAGGACTCCCTGCCCCTTATCCAAGACCCCAGCCCTTGCCCCCTTACCAGGCCGCTCAGAGCGGCAGGAGCTCAGGCCCCACTGGAGCCAGCCACGCTGCTGCAGCACTGCCCAGGAGCAGCAGGCCAGAGTGCTGGCAGGGCCGTGCATTGAAGCTGCAAGGGAGCGGGGACAGCAGGGGTGGGGCCAGGCAGGACGGTCCCATGGGCTGGATGTGGCCCGCAGGCCATAGTTTGCCCACCCCTGCCCTGAGGCCTAGCTGGGAGCTGCTGGGCCCAGCTGCCAGGGTAGTCACCGAGAGAAGAGGCAGAGATGCCAGCAGCTCCTGAGTGCCAACCAGGCGTTACTGTTACAAAGTCGACGAATTTACAGCCACATGCCCCATGTCTCGTCAAGCATTTGCTGTTGGGCTAATCGATGAGTTCGCGCCGGCTTGTCTGAGGTCCTGCGACTATATTCTCTGGGTTTTAAAATAATGGCACCGACGACCGCCCGTGTATGTTTAAACGGGCGTTAGCCAGCAAAGGAACCTCCACCCCCGCTCGCTGTTTAAAAGCAAGATTCACTTTACAACCCGAGGATCGTTTATTGGTGCACTATGCTTGAAATGTGAAATAGTGACTCCGCCGATGCTCCCCCGTTTCCACCGGAGGCGGGATGCCGGCGCTGGAGCGAGTGAAGGTCAGAGCCCAGGAAGTCGGGCATTAATGCCATGACGTCACGTGCCGAAACCTCCCGGCCCCCTCTCCTAGCCCTGGTCTCCCAGCCCTGCTCTTCCCAGGCCTCTCCACTCCCCTCCATTTTCCATCCCCATCTCCAGCTGGGCCCGGGACGCCCCTCGACCGGGCCCGTGGGGCACGGCAGCCCTGCGTGTTGCCATGGGGCGGGCAGGGGCTCAGGGATGGTTCGATCCTGCAGGGGGCAGCGGGGCCCAGCCCGCGCGTTCTAGAGGTCACAGCGGGCAGCTGCTAATGGGCTGGGATTTGCCACAGAAACCGAAGAGCCAGAAAATGTGATTACGCTCAGAGCCCCCCTCCTTGCTCTGACTCAATTACCGCTGAGTCTCCTTCTAATTGACTTAGCGGGCGCGCCGGGCACTTCCTGGCATCAGTGGCCCATGCTGAGCGGAAGGGGGGTTCAAGGGCTAAAGGAGTGTATCAGGAATGTGATGCCATCACAAGGGGAGGTGTGTGGGGGGGCCCTGGTGCAAGGCTGGCTGGGGGAGTTGGGCATCACCCGGGGCAGCTGCTGTCACTCTGGTGGCTTTCCCTGCACTGCCCAGCAGGGGGCAGCGTCTCTGCACCTCCTGTCCCGGGCAGGGGGAGGAACCTGCGAGCAGCCCACCCGGCACCCTCACATTGGCCCTGCTCAGAGCAACGGCCAGGCTGGTCAAGCCCCCGTGGCCTCCTGCGTGATGCACCAGCAGCCCTTCCACAGCTCCCAGCGGCTGGGCTGAGCTAGGGGTAACAAGGGGGGTGGGCAAGGCCAAGCACTTCAAAGTGCCCTCCTCCCATCCCTGAGCGTCACCATGAAATCTCCAGCCCTTATGGTTGTAACAAAAACCCTTCAAAATACGACCTGTGTCACTGATGCGGTGAGCTCTGCCAGAGTCTGCAGAGAGCCTGAAACAGCCGCTCTGAGAGGGGGGAAGTGCTCTGGTCATCCCAATGGCACGTTACCTCTGAAACCTAATGAGGACTATTCAAAGGTCAGGACTTGTCCACTAAGTTGCTGCTACTCAAAGCCAGCCAGAAGGATGAGTGGTGATCACGCTACGACCTGCCCTGGGAGTGGTGGATTATCTGATGTCATGAGTGGGCATGGCTGGGTTGGGGGTGGCCCATGGGTAAGGGCTACCAGGCCTCAGTTCCATGGGGTGAGCAGGCTCTGGGGAAAGCGGGGGAGCAGGTGTGGAGGAAGTGCGGCAGGGGGCTCCCTTAGGGGGAGAGTAGCAGGGAAGAGGTGATGCCCTGCGAGAGGACAGTGCCCCCGTGCTCCCTGCAGGTTCTGTTCCCCCTCAGCACGTGGCACCTAGCGACTCCCGGGTCAGTGCACGTTTAAGAGCCTGCTGGGCACAGACCAGCCTCACCTCGACTGGGCTCCTGGAGCTGACCTGTTGCCCCGTCACTGCCCGCTGGGCACAGTCACTGCAGGAGAGGTAGAATGGGGCTGGTACCTGTCCCACGCTGCCCCTATGGCAGGTCACTTGGCACTCCAGCCTCCGGGGGATTTGGCCCTGCCCCGGGGTCTGTACAAGGCTCCGGGGGGCATGTTAAGCCCAGCGCTGGGTGCCCGGCTGGGCTCACTCGCCCCCAGCCCTGCAGAGAGTCCTGGGGAAGCCGAGGGGATCTGGGAATTCTGCTGCCCGTGGGGTGAAATCCAGACGTGGGCAGTGGGGTCTCCTGTCCTCACCCCTCCAATCAGTACTGGGGGGCAGACCCACTCAGCCTGCCCATTGACCGTGCGTGTCCCCACCAGGGGCTCCCCGCTCTCCAGTCCAGCAGGTGGGGGGCAGAGGCAGCTCAGAGCTGGCCGGGGCCCTGGGGGAGGGCCAGCGAGGAGGCCTGGGTGGTGCCGGCGTTACCACTGCAGCCTGGCGCCGGGGTCCTGTCCTGGCCAGACAGAGGAGAGACGGGGCGGTCAGTGCCCGGGCCTCGCTCCCTGGCCCCACCCCAGGGCACAGGGCGTGGAGGACGGCCAGGGGAAGGCCCGGGGGGTGGCCCAGCAGGCAGGCTGCCGTGCCCGGCTCTCGCAAGGAACGCCCAGAGCCGGCAGGGGGAGCCCATCTGGCCAGGTCCCTGGGCACCGGCTCTTGAGGTGCCAAGCGGCTGCATCTGTCATGGGCAGAAACACAACATGTGACGCCAGCTGCGGCGCGAGGGGCTCGTGGGGGGGGGGCAGGGCGCGTGGCCCCCTTCTCTGGGGTCTCCCCTTGAGGCCTGTGGTCGTTCCACACTCTCACTCCTGTAGCAGGGATCCTTTGGGGGGCGGGGGGCTCGCAGAGCTGCACGGGCAGGATCTCTGCTGGGCTTTAATTCAGGGGCAGGGGGAGGTGCCCCTGGGTACTCCCTCACAGCCCTCAAGCCTAGAGACGCCCAGTCACAGCGTAGGCAGTGGAGTCTAGTGGTGAGAGCAGGGCGGGGGCTGGGACTCCTGGGTCCTATTCCTAGCTTGCCCTGCCTTGCTGTGTGACCTGGTGAGTCGCTTCCCCCGTGCCCGTGGATGGGGGGCACCGTCCAGCCTGGGGCAGGGAGAGCACTGGCAGGGGCAGGGTCCGAGCGAGGGGCCGGGCCGGTACCTGATTGAATTTCCGGGCCCTGTACACGTCGTTCTTGTTCAGGAAGGTCAGTAAGATCCAGTCGCAGAGGAAGGAGCCCTGGGGAGCAGGAGAGCGGGGTTAGCGCCCAAAGGAGCCCGTGCCAAGCGTCCCGGGCACAGCGGGCACCGCGGGCACATACTCACCACTCCCACTGAGGTCAGCGCCGTGGCCAGGTTAATGATGGTGGGGATCAGGCTGAACTTCCCTGCCTAGGCGGAAAACCAGAGCGGTCAGCACTGTGCCTCTTGGTCCCCCAATGCCACCTGCTCCCGGGGCCCAGGGCTGCCAACTTCGTAATACGGGCTATAAAAACCTCCCCTCCCCCGTCCCTTTCCCTGGACCCTCCCCCGCCTTGTCCCCCGCCAGGCCCACCCCTGCTCCAGCCCTTCCCTCCGGCCTCACCTAGGGTGACCAGATGTCCCGATATTTAGCCCTTAGTCCTGCGTCCTGACCGATGTACGAGCGGGAGGCCAATTGTCCCGATAATCAGGGAAGGCAAGGAGCAGGAGGGGGGAGTAGGCGAGCGGGGGGTAGGGGGAAGAGGTGAGTGGCGGGGAGGGGCAGGCGGGCGGGCGGGGTGAACAGGCGAGCCGGTGGCTAGGGGTGGTGGGGTGCGGAGGGAGCGAGCGGCCGGGGGCGCCGGGCAGGGTCCCTGCAGTGCCAGGCCCAGCGCGGGGGAGGGGGCACCGGCGGGGTTCTCTTCCCACCTGGCCGTGCACAATAACGTCGATGCGGATCCCGTAGGCCTTGATCAGGCTTCGCATGTTCGTCCCGTTGCAGCTGTAATACTTGGCAAACCTGTGCAGGAGAGCAGGGATGGGGGGCAGTCAGGCGGGGCAGCTAGGCCCAGGGTCCCGGGGGTTCCCCACCCCGGAGGAGCAGGGGGGACAGGTCACCTGTAGTTGTAGCCAGAAGACGCCTGAATCCGCTTGGGGTCCAGCCTGCGGAAGGAGTAGCTGGGGTTGCACGCGGAGTCGGGCAGGTCCAGGTTACAGTTCCAGGTTATGATCACCCCGATAACGCCGCCCTGCAGGAGACAGAGAGAGCGGGGCAGGGCCGGCCCAGCTCCAGCAGGGTCCTGACTTCCAGCCCCCCGCCCGCCTGTGTCTCAGAGCTCCCCTCTCTGCTCCCCGTATCCCCCCGCGGCCCATCCAGCCAGACGCTTTCCTGCCCGCTTGCCCTGCAGGGCCTGCCCGGTGCCGGAGGGCAGCCGCCTGCCAGCCCAGCCCAGCCCAGCCCCCGGCAGACGGGAGGGAAGCCCGATGGCGCTGGGTATCCAGGCCCAGGGGGCGGGTGTTCAGGGGGCTCAGAAAGCGAGCGGCTGGCTCTGGATGAGCTGGGGAACACCCCTAGAAGAGGGGCTCTGGGGAGGGGCAGAGAATGGCCAGTGGCCCAAAGGGTATTCACCTGCCAGGCCCTCCTGCAGCAGCTGGTGCCCCCCGGGCAGTGCTGGGCGCGGGGCGTTCAGTGGATTGAGAGACAGGCTCTGCCGTGTGTCTGACGGGCCCTCGCAGCAGCCCGCCAGCGGGTGTCTCTGGCGTGCCAGGAACCCCCGGCCATGCCACCCACTCCAGTGCCCCCAATCCTGACCACGCCCTGTGCGACAGGATAGGCCTAGCCGGAGCCTTCTCTCGGGGGAGACCCGAGAGCCGCGTGCCCGAGAGAACCCAGCCCCACGAGAGACCCTGCAGCGGCCACAGCGGGCCAGAGCCCCTCCCCTGCCGCGGGTTCCCACCCCGCACACCAGGCCAGAGTCCTTCCCCTATCCCTAGGCGAGGGTCCCCCATCCCCCCAAACCGGGCCACAGCCCTTCCCCTGCCGCGGGTCCCCCGTCCCCGCACACCGTACCCATTCAGCCAGCGCAGTGAAGTTCTCCCCTGCCCGCTCCACGATGGTGCCCAGGCGGAAGATGGGGCAGTACAGGTCCGTGGTCTCGTTGAAGGTGCAGCCCTTGAGGGAGCTGTTCTGATCGCCCTTCACGTTCCCCCTGAGGAGACATGCTGAGGATCTCACCCTTCCCCGTACAGGAACAAACCAGACCCCCATGGGACCCCCCAGCAGCCACTGCCCGGGCACACGCACAAACACACTAGAGGTGCCAACTGTCTCATTGCTGAAACCCAAACAGCCTGGCCCCGCCCCCTGCCCCCCCCCTTCCCCCGTGGCCCCCCCCCCCGCCCCCCCCCCTCTGCGGTGGCCCCGCCCCAACCCCCTCTTTGCCTATGGCCCGCCTCCAGACCGACTTCTTCTGCTGTGGCCCTGCCCCCTCTCCCCCTATGGCCCCCACCCCCGGCTCCACCTCTTCCCCTGTGGCCCCGCTTCCACCCCATCTCTTCCCCTGTGTCCCCGCCTCCGCCCCACCTTTTCCCCTGTGGCCCCACCCTCACTCCTCTCCCCCCTTCCTCATTCTCTCACTCTCCACCTCCCCCTCCTCGCTCGCTCCCACTTCACCCAGGACTTGCCTGCAGACCCAGACTGGGAAGAGCTGGCGTGGAGCCTGCCCAGTCAGGGCACAGCGAGGCAGGGGGCGGACAGGATTCCTCTGCCCCTGCCCCTGGGGGTGGCCAGTGCCAACACCCACCTCTGCTGGAGAGGCTGAAGCCGGGCACAGGCGTCAACTTTTCTCGGTGCCGGTGGGTGCTCACACCCACCCACCTATCCCCCGCCCTGACTCCACCGCTGCCCCAAAGTCCCCGCCCAAACTCTGCCCCTCCCTGCCCCTATTGGACCGCTCCCCAAATCCCTGACCCACCCCCGCCTCCTCCACCATGTGCACTGAGTTCCCCCTCCTCCCTCCCAGCCATGCAAAACAGCTGTTTGGCGGCACAAGCGCTGGGAGGGGGGAGGAGCAGGACGCGGTGGCATGCTCGGAGGAGGAGGCGGAGGCGGAGTAGAGGTGAGCTGGGGCGGGGGTGTCGGGGAGCTGCCAGTAGGTGCTTTGCACCCACCAATTTTTCCCCATGGGTGCTCCAGCCCCGGAGCACCCACGGAGTCAGGGCCTATGGAGCGGGGTCTCTCAGCAGCTGAGCAGACAGCAGCTCCTCCAGGCTCCCCCCAGGCTGCTCCCGCTGCAGGGAACCAACATTGTGGTCGAAAACCGGCCACCCGGCAACCCTAAAATACACCCCCATGTAGGGGCACAAATGCACAGACACTGAGCCATGTCCACGCACACACACACACACACACACGCTCCCACAAATCCCGCCTTGCACACACAGACCCACAGCCGTGTGTGACAGACTCAGCTCCAGCGTGTGCCGGTCTGCGGGGCCCTGGCCGACCACCCTGGCAGCGTTGGCCAATCTGGCATCATTGAGCCAGCTGGCCATGCCCTGCAGACACAAACCACACCTCCCCAGAGCAGCACGCAGGCAATGTCTCCCTCCCCCCAGTGCCCATGTGCCAATGCCGTCTGTTATCCCTCCCCCGAGGTGGGGGGGCACGGCCACGCGCGGGTCGCTTTTGAGCCATACTTGGAGAATCCGAAGTGGGGAAAGTGGATGTTGTTCTTGATCAGGATGGTGAACTGCGCGGCCATCTCCCCCAGGGACTCGCTGGGGACAGCAGAAACGAGCGTCAGCCCTTCCCTGAGTAGGGAGTTCCCCCTCCCCCAAGCCCAGGGCATCGCCCCCCTCCCCGCACCCCTAGCCGAAACCCCGTCGCCCCAAAGCATGTGGGGGTCCCTTCTCCACCAGGAGGAGGCTGTGTCTCCCCCATGGCTGACACCCCCCTTTCCCAGTGCTAACCCGCCCCTGATGAGAAGGGGGCCCTGCCTCCCCACCGCCTAGCACCCTGCCCAGCTCCGTCTCCCTCTGGGGTGTCTCATGGGTGTTGGGTGAGGGCTAGGTGAAAGGCTGAGGGGCTCCCAGCTGTGCCACCTTCCCAGGGGCCATGAACATCCCTGGGTCCCCCTGGCCTCCCAGCAACCCCCTCTCTACCTGACCGTT
Source organism: Dermatemys mawii (assembly GCA_007922305.1). Lineage (NCBI taxonomy): Eukaryota > Metazoa > Chordata > Testudines > Dermatemydidae > Dermatemys > Dermatemys mawii. The sequence goes on along the minus strand of ML677420.1, from coordinate 304,560 downwards.
CCTCCGTCTTCCACGGGACACCAGGCGGCCACCTCACAGGTCTTCCCTGGCCCGCGGTAATAGGGGACACAGCGCCCCGTCCTCTCTCCTGCGGGGACGGACAGACAGACAGACTGAGAGCGCGGCCCCTGGGGGCAGCAGGCCCCACCCTTCCTCTGGCCCTGTGGAGGCTGAATGACGGTCTCTGGCTGGCCCATGCCCTGCCGCTGGCCAGCTCTGCTCACTCACCGTTCCCCAACATCTCCATCTCTCCAGCCACACAGTCGCTGTCGGAGCTGCAGGCGGCGTGAGGCACCTCCAGGCTCTGCGGGGGCAGAAACCAAGACGTCACCGGGAGACGGGAGGGACCCCGGGGCCCTGCAAAGAGGGCAGAGCCAGTCCCCCTACCCAGCACCCTTCTCTGATGGGCTCAGTCAAGAGACCCCCTTGGGACTGTCACCTGATGTGCTGAATTTACCCTCTGAGCCCATGTTGCTGGCAGCTTGGGGCTTCCAGACCCCTGCCTTGTTGAACCAGACACGCTAGCCTGCTGCAAACACAGACCCAGGTCTGGTCCATGCCCCAAAAGCTGCAGGTTTTAACTGAAAACCACTTGGCAGGTCACCACGCTCCAGCACCCAGACACCCGGCTCCCAATGGGATCCTAACCCCAAATAAGTCCATTTTATCTGTATAAAGCTTATACAGGGTAAACTCATAAATCATCCACTCTCTGTAACACTGATAGAGAGAGATGCACAGCTGTTTGCTCCCCTGGGTATTGATCGCTTACTCTGGGTTTATTAATAAACAAAAGTGATTTTATTAAGTATAACATGTAGTAGGATTTAAGTGGTTCCCAGTAATAACAGACAGAATAAAGTAAAGTCACGAAGCAAAATAAAACAAAACATGACGTCTAAGCCTAACACATTAAGAAACTGTATACAGGTAAATCTCACCTTTAGAGATCTTCCAATAAGCTTCTTTCACAGACTAGACTCCTTCCTAGTCTGGGCCCAATCCCTTCCCCCGGTACAGTCCTTGTTAGTTCCGACAGACATCTTAGGTGGAAACTAGGGGTTTTATCATGACAGGAAGCCCCTTTGTTCAGTTCCACCCTCTTTTATAGCTTTGACACAAGGCAGAAATCCTTTGTCGCTCTGAGTCCCCACCCTCCTTCTAAACAGAAAAGCCCCAAATTTAAGATGGATTCCGGTATCATGTGACATGGTCACATGTCACTGTGAGACTTCATTACCCACTGGCTGGCACACAGGATACAGGGAGGCTTACAAGTAAACAGAGCCATTTACAATCAATTGTCCTGGTCAATGGGATTCCAAACCACCACTAATGGCCCCCACTTCGCATAATTACAATAGGACCTCAGAGTTATACTTTATATTTCTAGCTTCAGATACAAGAACGATACAGTCATACAAATAGGATGACCACACTCAGTAGATTCTAAGCTTTGTAATGAGACCTTACAAGAGACCTTTTGCGTGACGCATATTCCAGTTACATCCTATTCACACGTACAAACATATTTTTATAAAGCATACGGAGTGCTCACCCCCACCTCAGCCTGGGATGCCCGTCACGTTGAGGGACCTCTGCCCCCCGCCCTCACTATTACGCCAGCAGCTGGGAGCTGAGTGAGATCAGCCCAGACCTGGGGTGGAAAGGGGCAAAGTCGAGCAGGACACCGGGACAAAGGCAGCTGGAAAGTTCACGGCAGCTGGAAAGGCCAAGTTCTGGCTCCCGCACACACCGCAGCTCCCATCCCCTCCAGAGCCCTTGTTTGCACTAGGTGCCCTCAAAGCAAGCTGAAGACGTATGGGCTGGATGATTGGACTATAAGGTCAATAGAAACTGGCTAGATTGTGAGGCTCAACAGGTCGTGATCAGCGGCTCCGAGTCTAGTTGGCAGCCGGTATCAAGCGGAGTACCCCAGGGGTCGGTCCTGGGGCTGGTTTTATTCAATATCTTCGTTAGTGATCTGGATGATGGGATGGATTGCAACCTCAGCAAGTTTGCAGATGACACTAAGCTGGGGGGAGAGGGAGAGGGTCCAGAGCGGAGGGTAGGGAGCGGGTCCAGATTGACCTAGAGAAATTGGATAATTGGGCCAGAAGAAATCGGAGGAGCTTCAGTTCAGGATGGGAGAATCCCAGACACTGCTACAGGCTGGGGACCAACTGGCTAAGCAGCAGTTCTGCAGAAAAGGGCCTAGGGCAGGGGTCGGCAACCTATGGCACACGTGCCAAAGGCGGCACGCGAGCCGATTTTTAATGGCACACTTGCAATGTGCCGTTAAAAATCCTGTCCAGCCCAGCCCGCTCTTCTCCGCGCCCCCAGCCCGGGCAGGGCGCCCACCCCCCGCACCCCCTCCTGCGGGAAGAAGGTCCTGAACGGCTCCCCTGCCTCTTCCTGCAGAGTGGTAGGTTCCTGCCCCCTCCTCCTTTCCTCCCTGCCGGCAGATGGCCCTTGCAGGGGAGGGGCACAAACGGAGCTGCAGCATGTTCGCTGCTCCTGGCCCATGCAGAGAAGAGCGGGAGCAGGGCCTTGGGGAAGGGGGTGAAATTGGGGCATATCCCCTCCAGTCCCCTGCCTTGAGCCGCTCAGGGCAGGGGGCTGGGAGCATCCCCAGGACCTCAGCCCAAACCCTCAGCAATCTGCCCTGATGCCCCCCACAAGCCTTCTGCCCTGAGCTCTGCAGCCCAGCACACCCCCCAGGCTCCTGCCCTGCAGCCCCCCAGACCCCTGCACCCCCACACACACACACCCAGCTCTCTGTTTGACAGATCCCCCCATGATCCCGGCCCTGACTCTGGCACCCCCACACATACCCAGCCCCCTCACCCAATACATCCTGACTCTTGCACCCCCCACAACCCCACTCCCACCCCGAGCACCAAATGGGAGCTCCTGTACACCCCCCTATTCCCACCTGCACCCCTCGCACCAAACGGGAGCTGCCCAGGTAAGCGCTCCTCACCCAAATCTCCTGCCCCAACCCTGAGCCCCCTCCCTCATTCTAGCTCCTGGCCAGACCCTACACCCCAACCCCAGCCTGCTCCTTCACCCCCTAGCCCTGCGCTCAGTGCACCCCCACCCTCAGCTCAGTGCAGAGAGAGAGGAAGAGAAAGGGGCAGAACCAGGGAGAAGGCAGGTATCCACTGGGTGGGCAGGGCCGGGACCCCAGCCCGGCAGTGAGCTGAATGGGTCTGGCAGCTGGGATCCCGGTGGATGGACCCCAGCTCGGCAGCGGGCTGAGCGGGCCGGCGGTGTAAGATCAGCATTTTAATTTAATTTTAAATGAAACTTCTTAAACATTTTGAAAGCCTTGTTTATTTTACAATACGACAATACTTTATTTATATAATATATCGACTTATAGAGCGAGACCTTCTAAAAGAACATTGAAATGTATCACCGGCACGCGAAACCTTCAATTCGAGTGAATAAATGAAGACTCGGGACACCACTGCTGAAAGGTTGCCGACCCTTGGCCTAGGAGTTACAGTGGATGAGAAGCTGGCTATGAGTATGCAGTGGGCCCTTGTTGCCAAGAAGGCTAATGGCATCTTGAGCTGCATTAGTAGGAGCATCGCCAGCAGATCGAGGGAAGAGATTATTCCCCTCTGTTCAGCGCTGGTGAGACCACATCTGGAGTATTGCTTCCAGTTTTGTGCCCCCCATTACAGAAAGGATGTGGACAAATTGGAGAGATTCCAGCGAAGGGCAACGAAAATGATTAGGGGTCTGGAGCACATGACTTATGAGGAGAGGCTGAGAGAACTGGGATTGTTTAGTCCGCAGAAGACGAAGAGAAGAGAAGAGAAGAGAAGAGAAGAGAAGAGAAGAGAAGAGA
>ML677420.1:288373-300691 GCA_007922305.1 Dermatemys mawii | reverse complement strand
GAAGAGAAGAGAAGAGAAGAGAAGAGAAGAGAAGAGAAGAGAAGAGAAGAGAAGAGAAGAGAAGGGGGGGGCGGGATTTGCTAGCAGCCTTCAAGTACCTGAAGGGGGGGTTCCAAAGAAGATGGAGCTCAGCTGGTGGCTGTGGGGGAAGGGAGAGCTCAGTGGTTTGAGCAGTGACCTGCTAAACCCAGGGTTGTGAGCCCAGTTCTTGGGGGGCACATGTAGGGGTATGGGGTAAAAATCTGTTGGATGATTTAGTTGGGGTTGGTCCTGCTTTGAACAGGGAGTTGGGCTAGATACCTCCTGAGGTCCCTTCCAACCCAGCGATTCTCTGAAAGTGCTGCTCATGGGAGTGTGGGTCTGGGGCTGTCCTGGGCCAGCTCAAAACACGCCCAATCCTCCATATCTAGCCTCATTTCACTGCTCCAGGCCCTCTACCTCCATTCCCCCACCCCCGGGGCAGTGTTTTGCCCTCCACCCAGCCCCATCTGCCTCTCACCTCCGGGCAGGTCTCCAGAGTCTGGGAGTGGGTGACTTCCACCCGGGTGAGGATGCTGAACACGCTGCCACCCTGCAGAACCAACAGGGGGAGAGAGACGTTTTCCATGGAGCCCCCCCCCCCTCCCCCAGCCCTCCCTGGCGTGCCATGCTGGCTGTGGAAGGGGCGAGATCGCTGGAGAGAGCCCCGCGGCCCTGGTGGGCATCCCCCTGGCCAGCCTCAGCCAGCGGAAGAGCAACCTTGTGCCTCTCCATATTCCAAAGTGGGGGAGGCCCGCGCCAGTCCCTTCCTTGTTTCCCCTCCAGGAGCCACGCTGGGCTGGGCTGGCCCCGTGGCCACTGTTCTAGGGCGTCCCAGGGTCTCACTGGGAGTGGGAAGAGCCCCCTAGGGCGACCAGGCAACTCAGCGCACACGTGGGGATCGGCCCAGCACAGGGAGCCCTGGGGGTGCAATGGGGTGGGGTTGCCGGGACGGGCGCTCCGTGCAGGCCCCAGCTCCATGCAGGGCACTGGGGGTGTTGGTACATGCGGGCGACGCACTGTTATTGGCATTGGCGCAGCCAGTGTTAGTGAGGTGCCCAGAGCAGCCCCGTCCCCACTGTTGGGGGGGGGCCTCTCATGGTTGGTTGCTTCCAGGGGGGCCTGGTATCAGGCAGGAGCTATTACAGCCTGGGGGGAGGGGGGCAGTGTCAGGCCCCCATGGGGGAGGGGCTGTGCGTTGGCTCCCCAGAGGAGAGTGGGGGGCCACAAGAAATCTTTGTGGGGTGCATGGTGGGGGGCAATATCACAGCCTTGCTGGGGGTGGGACGTCAGGGCCTTGCGGGGGGCGGGGGAGCAGATCGCAGCCTTGTGGGGCGTGGGGGGGGAGGGCAGATCACAGCCTCACCTCGGCGGGTTTGACGTACTCCTCCACGTCCCAGACCTTGCTGCGTGAGCGGGTGACGCCCTTCACCTTGGTGACCACGGAGCTCTCGGGGCCCGTCTCCCTCTCCTGGTAGCCCTTCTGGACGACGAACACGTACCTGCCGGGCGGGGGCAGCGGTCAGGGACAGACACAGAAAACCCCCCTGCAGACCGGTGCCGCCCCAGCCAGCTTTACAGATACTGGTACCACCTGGGTTTCCAGAGACTAGGAAACACGGGAAAGGCATTTGGCTGCGTTTGACTGACCAGGACCGGGAGCTTTACAGAGATCCCCAGGCCAGATGGGACCATATGGCACTGACTGAGAAACCCTGCATGAATCACAGGATCCTGGAGTCCCGTTACCTACCACCTCTCCAATAGCGGGTGTGTTGGGTCCTCCTCAGGCCCTGGCCTATTGGTTGCATTCAGTAGCTGGCTAGCCAGCAAGCTGGGGGCCCGATGTCTCAAGGCCCTGCCAGCGATGCCTTTCGCCTGCAGCTCACCAGGAATCCTGGCTCGCTCAGCCGGGGCTCAGACTTATTGCCAGCTAACAGATGCTGGGTGGTCCCTCTTGGGGCGGAGGTGCGGGGGGGGTTCTGTGGTCCAGCTCCCCCGTCACACACTCCTTGCCATGCAGTGGGCTGGTGAGCAGACCGGGCAGTGAGGCCGAGAACTGCACTGAACGGTGCCGCGAGGAAGTCGTTCCCGGAGCAGCTGGGCAGCGTGTGGGACTGGCCCGCTGGGAGAGTCAGTCACTCAGGGAGGGTGGGCAGCGTCCAGAGAGAGTGGGACTGGGGGATGAGAGAGAAGGGGAGGGTCCGGGGCAAACAGAGAGAGAAGAAAAGAGACTGAGAAGTTAAAGGAGGGAGGAAAAGACCACGTAGCCAGGGCAGTAGGAGAAAACAACCATTAAACAATCTAGGAAAAAGATATTGAGGGGGCACTGGAGCGTGAGAGACAGGGCAGAGCAAAGAGAAGAGAACAAATTATTTTACTACATTTTTACTAGAGTCAGACAATATTTTTGGGGGAAAAAAACCAAAAAAATCCGCGCACGTTTTTATTTGCGTTGAAATTTCAGGGAGGGGGCATGAAAACCAAAAAATGTTTGGTGAACAAGGTTTGCTTTTTGGTAAAAATGCTGCGTTTTTGATTTTCCAAAGGCAACATATTTTACCCCAACCTGACTTTTTTTTTTTACTAGAAATGATTTTTAAAGCTACATTTTTATCGGAAACGTTTTGCCCCGATGGAAGTCATTTCAGGTTGGAATTGCTGTCGAGAGGAAGAAAACAGAGCATCCTAATGGGAAACTAAAACCCCCAAAGTCTCCCACAAACCATAATTGCCTTTTATTCACCGGCTCTCGTATTACCGGGGTCAGTGCAAAGTGATGCAAGATGTAACCACATTGCAAAGGGCTGGGGCCCTCAAATTGCCCAGGCCAGGCTGGCTACACTGCCCTCCTGCTTTGTCTCTTCTGCACTGAATAAAACAATCCCTGCTGGTGTGTGTGTCCCCTGCCCCCCACTCTTATTCTCTGGTTGCACCTATGTGGCTCACCCAGCAAACAAAGTACCTACTGCAGGACCCTGTCCTAATCCCAGACCCCCCCAATTCCGTCGTATGGCCAGCAGGACGTTCACGGCTATGGGGCTGGACAGAACCTGGACAGAATCCTCCTGCATCTACCCCCACTGGGTCCCTTCCTTGTTATGGGGCCTCAGCAGCACAGGAAAGGGTGGAACTGGAACCCTGGGGCCAGATCCTTCTCTGGTGTAAATCAGCGAATGGCTCCAATGCAGCAGAGGATCCAGCTCCCGCCTCCCCAGCTCTCTGGGCTGACAGTCCCCCCCGTCCCACCTCTCCCAGACCCACACGCTGGCTCAGCCCGGGACCTACCAGATGAAGTAGAGCAGGATCAGCAGCTGCACCCCTCTGTACAGGATGCCGAGGTTGCGGTTCTTCACCACCATCACTTTGGGGGTCTCGTAGTCCCAGAACTCCCGGAAGCATCGCCGGCAGCCCACGGCCCCGGGCCGCCCCGCTGGGGTCTCCTCCATCCACCTGTGGGGTGGGGGTCTGGGCTGAGACTGGGCTCTTCACTCCCTCTCCTTGGACTGGGAGAACTGGGAGGGTCCCAGTCCTACAGCCTCTCTGTACTGGTTTACACTGGGATCCCCACTCCAAAGCTGCCAGTATCCTGGCATCTCCTTTCTCTCCCTACCTGCGGGTTCACGCTCCTAGTCTCACTGAGCGGCGGCAGCAGCGCCCAGCCCCTGCCGCTCTCTGACGAGGGCACCGCCGGGCATCCCCAGCGCCAGGCCAGGCGGCCGGACTCGAGGAATCAATGCCCTGGAGTGCCCGCAGCTGCCCATTGCTGCGGCACTGATGCCCCCTGGTGGCCAGAGTCGATATTCCTGCTCCACCCACACACGCTGCTCCATCAGCCCCAATCCTGGCAGAAAGCTGGTGTGTTGGCACTATTTAAATGAGCCGACCCAGGGAAGTACAGGCCTCTCGGCCTGACAGCGATCCTGAGCCACTGTGATGGGACGCGATTAATAAAGAGCTAGAGGAGGGGGAGGTAATTAATGGCTCATGGAAAATAGAGTCCATCAAACTAACTTGCTAGCCTTTTTTGAGGACATGGCGCGTTTGGCTGGTAAAGGGAACAGGGCTGACATAAAACATTTAGACGTCGGTCAGGCTTTTGATTCGGTACCACAAGATATTTTGAGTCTGAAACTAGAACAAAAGAAAAGCAGCGTGGATACCTGACATGGATTAAACACTGCCGCGAGGAGCACTTTCCAAATGTAATTTGCACCGGGGAAGTGTTGCTGAGTGGGGGGCGTTTCTAGTGGGGTCCCACAGGGATTGATGCTGGTCCCTATGCTATTTCACATTTTTTTATCAATGATCTGGAATAAACAGTAAAATCCTCTCTGAGAATGTGTGCAGAGGACACACAGACTAACGGAGTGGTAAACAACAAAGAGGACTCGTTACCCATACAGAGCAATCTGGATTGCTTGGGACGTTGGGCGGAAGCAAACAATACCGGTTTTAATACAGCTAAAGGTAACAGCACACTTCTAAGAACTAGGAATGGAGAACACGCTTACAGATGGGGGACTTGTACTTGGGGGATTATCAGCTGAATGGTGCTCCCCTGTGGGCAAAAGGGCCAACGTGATCCTGGGAGGTATAAACAGAAACAGAGAGGTTATGTTATCTTTGTATTTGTCCCTGAGGCAACCTCTACTAGAATCTGTGTCCAGTCCCGGAATCCACAATTCATGAAGAGTTGGTAACGTGGAGCGGGTTCGGAGGAGAGCCAGAAGAATGATCGAGGGCTTGGAAAACCTGCTTTGTAGTGATAGATTCAAGGAGTTCAATCTATTGCTTATCAAAGGGAAGCTGAAGGGGTGATCTGATCACAGTCTAGCAGTACTTACATGGGGAGCAGAAATTCGACATCAGGGGGCCCTTCACTCTTGCAGGCGAAGATCCAATGGCTGGACGTGGCAGCTAGAGAAATTCAGGCTAGAAAGAAGGCGTCGTTTTGTAACGGCGAGGAGGGTAATTAACCACTGGAACAACTGACTCAAATCAGGGTGGAGTCTCCGTCACTGGCTATTTTTAAAGGAAGGTCAAAAACACCTGCTCTAGCTGAAGCACAGCTCCGGGACTTGACGCAGGAGTTGATTTAGGGCAGGGCTCTGGCCTGGGCGGTACCAGATGGTCACAATCGTCCTTCGCTGCCTTGGAATCCAGGAATCCGGCCCCTGGGGTCAGGAACGGTCCCGCTTCAGAGCTTGCTCTCTAGGGGGAGTGCAGGGGCCACCTGGCAGCGCTCCAGGGGCTCCGCGTGTGGCATTTGCCCTCAGGGTTTCCAGAGCTCCAGGACGTAACGGGCCCGGCAAGGCAGTTCCGCGGCTCTACAAAGCTTTCGTTTGTGCTGGGCCTTTCATACAACCTGTCCCACAAAACCTTCCCCGAGTGGGCTAATAAAGTGAATGCTAGTGCAAGGCAGAGGCTGCCATGTAAAGGGTTAATGTCCCAGGGTCAGGCCCCAGAGGTAACTGCTCATGGCCCAGAGTGATGGGCCCCCTTTACTCCTGCCCATACCCCCCCCCACCCCACCCCCAGAGCCAGGAGGAGGGCTGCAGCTCTGGGAGAGGGGGACACAGACAGAGGTAAGGGGGCTGGGGGGCCACGGCTGACAGCGGGGCCAGGGGCCAAGGCCAGCAGCTGGGGTTCCAAGCGTGGGGCCAGGAGCAAAGTTGGGGGTGCTCCCTCTTTGCCCACCCATGGGGGCTGGTCTGGGCCCCAGCTGCACCCCTTCCCCGAACATTCCTCTGTGCCTCCCCCTACAGGCTGCACCCCCCAGTTTGGGGACCTCTGGCCCAGAGGGTTACAGGGAATGAAAAGACCCACCCTCCCACCCCCAACGTTTGACTTTCCCCTGGGCCTGGCTCTCAGTCTCATGCTCCCACCTTATGTAGAGTTGCACGTGTGGCCGTGGTACTGTGGAGGTACCGATCACAGCGTCACATCTCAGCAACTTCTCCGGCCCCAGCACCCAGGGGTGCCAACCCTCCTGGTTCCACGGGGAGTCTCCCGGAATCAGACTCTCTCTCCTACTGAACCCAAACCGGGAGATTTGTAGGCAGCTGAAAGTCAGGTGGTACAACAGGGCCAAGGCAGGCTCCCTGCCTGCCCCAGCCCCACCCTGCTCCCAGAAGCAGCCAGCACATCCGTGTGGCCCCGGTAAGGGCAGAGGGTCTCCACACGCTTCCCCCATCCTGAGTGCCGACTCCGCAGCTCCCATTGGCCAGTTTTCAGCCAGTTTAAAGCCAGGCTCAGGATAGCTCCCTGTAGGACCCAACTCAAAGGACCTTCCACTGAGAACTATTCTCCAAGTATGATTTTCCAACCAGCTGTGCACCAACCTTATAGTCAGTTCATCTACACCAGGGGTGGGCAAACTTTTTGGCCCGAGGGCCACATCGGCGTTCAAAATTGTATGGAGGGCTGGGTAGGGACGCCTGTGCTTCCCCTGACCGCCTGGCCCCGCCCCCTATCTGACCCCTGACTGCCCCTCTCACAACCTCTGACCCATCCAACACCCCACCACACACTCCTTGTCCCCTGATCGCCCCCGCCCGAGCCCCCCCCCGCCTACTGGCCCCCCCCCAAGGACCCTACCCCCATCTAAGCACCCCCCGCTCCTTGCCCCCGACTGTCCCCACCCGAGACTCCCCCACCCCTAATCATCCCCCATGATGTCACCTCCTATCCAACCCCTCTGCTCCCTGTACCCTGACTGCCCCGACCATGAGCCACACCCCCACCATGTCAGGCCCCCTGGGACTCCCACGAGCCATCCAACCCCTCCCCACTGTTCCCTGTCCCCTGACCGCCCCCCAATACTCTCTGCCCCTTATCCAAACCCCCGCCCCGGCCCCGGCCCTGGCCCCCTTACCACACCGCCACTCAGAACAACGTGTCTGGCCCAAAGCTAGACACGCTGTTGCGCAGCCCCGCCTCCCAGAGCGCTGCTCGTGTGGGGCACTGAGGCTGTGGGGGAGGGGCAGGAGCAGCCTCCCCAGCCGGAGCTCAGGGGCCAGTTAGGAGGAGCCCATGGGCCGAATCCAGCCCATGGGCTATAGTTTGCCCACCCCAATCTAGGCTCTAGTTCCCTAGTTTGCTTATGAGACTGTGACGGTGCTGTTCCTGGCGTGACCCACTGAGAGTGTCAGATCAGGACAAATCGCTTCCAAAAGGGCAACTAGAACCTAAGGCTGGGGTTTCTCCGCCCTAAAGGCGAACCAAACCGGCCAAACAGAAAAGACTTTGGTTTCGCCCCACTGGCTAGCCACAAGTCACACAAGCAATTCCCTTAGACACTCCAGCTTCCCAGTATCACCACCAGCAGCCACTTGTCCTGGGGACAAATGGTTATGAAAACCAATACCCCAAATAAAGAAAACAGTTCTCCCTAATTCCAAAGAATCAGGCCCCAGACCCAGGTCAATCTACAAATCAGATCTTACCCACAAATCACGCTGTTGCCAATCCTTTAGAATCTAAAATCTAAAGGTTTATTATACAAGGGAAAAGATATAGGTGAGAATTAGAAATGGTTAAAGGAAATCAAATACATGCAGTAATGGCTTGCATCAGTTGTAGAATAACTGCAGGTTCAAATCAGAGTCTCTGGAATACATTCCCAGGAGGAATGGGTCATCAATCCTTTGGCCAGACCGCCCCTTTGTAGCAAAGTCCCATCCAGAAGTAGGAGCGAGGCTGGAGACTGGAGATTGAAGACAAAATGGAGATCCCTGTCCCAGGTTTATATAGACTTCCTCTTGTGGGTGGAGACCACCTCCTTCTTGCTGTTCAGAGTCCAGTTGTCAATGGAGCTTCAGAGTCATGTGGTTTCAGAGCCATGCAGTCCAGTTACCTGACCAGCCAGGCCACATTCCTGGGGAAGCTCGGACGTGGACCGGCTTCTACAAAGTTCATTGTGTAGCTGATAGTCCTTAATGGGCCATCAAGCATGGTAAGCCCAGCTAACACCAAGGCTTCTGAAAATGTCCCCAACAGCCTAGCACAATATTTGGAAAGACAGACAGTACAGAGCCAATATTCATAACTTCAACTACAGAATTGATACAACATACAGCTAGCATAATCATAGTCAGCAGATCATAACCTGGTCATAGACACCTTATATGACCCCATTTACCTAATATTTGATGCCCCTACAGGACCTTGGTTGCACCAATGATCTATATGATCCCAGATAATTTCAGTAATGTGACAGAGACGGTTATGGGAGACAGTATCAAAAGCCGCACTTATCTCCCGGTGTGGGGCCTCACCACCATGGGAGCTTCCCCACCCTGCCAGGAGGCCGGGCAGCATAAAGGGTGCCGTCTTGGCCAACAGCCCTGGTTGTACCAGGGACCTTGTGAGCCGAAAGTTTCAGAGCCAGGCTCTGGCATCAGACTCCCGTATGTCCCTGGGGAAAACAGCCGCATCCCTCATCTGACAACTACACCCGCAGGGAGTGTAAGTGCCTTTCAGGGAGACAGCGCTGCCTAGTGAGTAGGGTTGCTGGGCCGAGACACAGGAGATGAGGGCTCCATGGCCCAGTTCTGCTGCTGATTTACTGGGGAACTTGGACAAGTCACTACCCCACCCTGTGCCTCAGTTTCCCCATCTGTAAAATGGAAGTAATGCTACTGACCGCCCTTTGTAGAACGTGCCCCACCTGGCAGGGGTCAGCCATGCAGGCTTGTAGGGCAGGCAGCTTTGATGGAGACAGGGGGAGCTGTGAGCTAGAGGGAAGGCCTGGAGGTGGCTCCAGGCCCCAATCTATATGCTGGCCGCCAGTGGCCTAGAACACTAGCTCTTGCTTTAGGAGCATGGGGGTCAAACTTTGAGCCAGCTCTCGGGAGAGCTATTTCACTAGCGTTGCCGGCCCTCCTGGCTCGGCCCGGAGTCTCCAGGAATTAAAATTCTCTCATGTGATGAAGCCCCCAGGAATATGTCCAGCCCTAGCTGGAAACCTCCTACACACCTCCGCTGTAATTCCTTCCTTTCTCCTCCAAAGGGCAGCACTGCTGGCTGGTCTGGGGGTACCCTCCTCTCCCTTGGGGGTGAGGCCAGTGTTTGGGGGCAGAGGGGTAAGAGCTTGGCTCGGTGCACAGGAGCGGATCACCTGGAAGGGTTCACAGCAGATCAAAGTCAGCAGAGAAAAGAAAGAGACTCAGGAACAGGGCAGAGTGGAGGAGATCTGTTTATTGACCCTATTAGATCATTAGCATGCATTTACATAGCAAAGTGCCCTAGCGTGCAATGCTGAGTCCACCAATCACAGTTCAGAACATGCAAATACTGTCTTAGCACAAAAAAAGACCAAAATCCTGCCAATGCCAGAGTCCAATCAGGCCGGTTCCTTTACAGGTTGCTACCCGCAGCGGTCATTACAGCCTTAGCCCTGCCCCGTAGCAATTATTCACTCAAGCCCTGCTCCCCAATGGGACATCCCAGGAAGCAGCTGCATGTCCCCTGAAGAGGCAAAGCAGGTGTTTGTGCTGGATCTTCTTGGGATCTTCAGGGGACAGGGAGCAGGGGTGGTTGGATACGGGGTGGGTCCCCGGAGGTGTTAGGGGCAGGGGTGTGGATAGGGGTCAGGGCAGTCAGGGGACAGGTAGCAGGGGGGGTTGGATATAGGGTGGAGTACCAGGGGGCAGCTAGGGGCAGGGTTCCCAGGAGGAGGTGGTCAGGGGACAAGGAACAGGGTGGGTTGGATGGATCGGGAGTTCTGAGGGGGGCAGTTGGAGGGGGCGGGGCTGTTTGGGGAGGCACAGCCTTCCCTACCCGGCCCTCCGTACAGCTCCCCAACGCCGACGTGGCCCTCGGGCCAAGACACTTTCCCACCCCTGCGCTAGCCACCTGGCTCGACAGATGCATGGGGCGGGGTGGGGTGCGTCTGATTCCCCTGGAGGAGCTAACGGAGCAAACCTCCTCCAGGAGAGATGTCCACCATGTTGTGAGGTGCCCGGCCGCACCGGGCCCCCTGGGAGTAGCAGAGTCACTGTGCCCGGCCCGGGTCAGCCCAGCAGGACCACGCCGCACTGGAACGCGACGCCCGGACGGAGGAGAAGCGGGAGTGAGCGGCACGTGGGTGAACGCGTGTCCAACGGGGGGGCGAGCGCCGTGGGCCGCCTCACAGGGACTCCCCCCCAGGACCCTCTCCCCACATCCACCCCCGCTCCCACCAAGGCTGGAGCCGGTCACAGCTCCCCCTCCCCGACTCCAAAGCTGGTGTACGACGTTCGGGGCACTAAGGAAGAGAAAGGGAGCCGGGAAGTCAGGCAGGCTGGGCCGTGGGGCTCAGAGCCCCCCCCCCACGCAGGCGCAGGTGCAGGAAGATGGTGCAGTGGGGGGCGATGTTGTAGTCCCCCAGCTGGCAGCCGTCCTCCAGCGGTTTCCCCTCAAAGCTGAGCCAGAACTGTTCCGCCTGGATGTTCTCCTGCTGCTGGACCCGCGCCTTGAAGGCGGTGACCCCGTCGGAGGGGAGGACGGTGTAGACGCCGCTCCGGCCCTTGTCGTTCTTCACGAAGACGGGGAGGGGCTCCTCGACCTTCACCATCAGCAGGACGACGTCGCCGGACTGGAGCAGGTAGTCGGAGAGCCGGGAGCCGTCCCGCAGCTCCACGAAGGCCCCGTTCTGGCAGGCCAGCTTCTGCTGGTACGGGGCCACCCCCGTCGCCCGGGCGATCTGGGCCTTGAACGCCCAGACGGTGGCCGTGCCGGTGACCTCCATGCTGTGTGTCTCGCCGGTCAGCAGCTTCACGGTGAGCCGCAGGGCCTGGGGAGGGAAGGGACCAGAGCGGTCAGAACCCGGGGCGGGGGGCCAGGCCCCCATCCTGTGGGACTCAGACACCCCCCAGGAGTTACCTTCCCCATAGCCTGTCACGCCCCAACCTGCCCCTCTGCTGCCTGGCCCCTAGTGCACGGCTAGGATCACACTCGTCACACCAGCACTGTGCCAGCGCACGAGGGCTCCCCCGTGACCGCTCACCAGAGCCCCTTTCACGGGGGCCCAAACCCAGCACCCCCAAAAGGGCGATCCAGGGGTGAGGCTGCTCCTGCGCCCCCTCCCCCCAGCCCAGGCCTGGCTGGGGGCACCAGCCAGTGCCCAGAGGCTGCCCGAGGGGCGCTCGGGGGCACCAGAAGCGCTGGCGGGTCCCTACCAACGGGGCAGCGTGGAGGAGACCGGGGGCTGGAGTGGGCGGAACATAGCGGCGGCAGCTGCCTGTCCCGGGACAGGGGACCCCCGGGCAGGGCCGATCGGTCCCCGGTGTGGGGCGGGCAGAGGAGAGGGGCTGCCCCGGCCCCCCGCACCCGGGCCGGTCGGGGGCGGGAAGGAGACACCGCGGGGGGAGACCCGGTCCCGAGCGCCCCCCCTGCGGTCCCCAGCCCGGGACGCGCCTCACCATGTCCGCAGCCTGCCGGGGTCTCCCTGGGTCCGCCGCGCCCCGAGTCCAGCCCGCTCCGCTCTGCCCGGCGCCGCCGCCGGCTCCCGGTTTATACCCGCCCGGCTCCGCGTCACCCGGGGCCGCCCCGCGCCGAGAATCAAAACCGGCCCCGGCCGCTGAGTTTCGGTTTCCTTCCTCCGCCGTCGGGAAACGAAACTCGGAAGCGATGCGGGAAGGGATCCGGACCGCTGGGAACCCCTCCAAATCCTGCACGTCACCCCGGGGAAGCGAACCCAGCCCCGGGCTGTCCCGGGAGGGGCCAGGGGCCCTTGAGGGGTGGGGGCCGTGATCCAGATCTGGATTCAAATGCATCTCTACTTAATCAAACCAATCCGGCGTCAAACTGGCCTTTCCCCTACCCGCAGGCACCCCCGGCCCGCAGCCACTGGGCCTCTCCGGGTGTCGACAGCAGGAGCTGGCTCCGTGTTTTTCAGCCGGGATACTAACCGGGAAAAGGCCCCGGGGGGTGTTTGGTTTTAACAGGGTGCCGCGTTAACCTGTGGAATTCCCTGCCACAAGACAGCAGTGAGCTGGCGGCGCAGCCAGGGTCAGGGATGATGAGACTATCCCAGCTCCATTAGATGGGGCACAGTGGGGCTGTTTAATAAGGGGTATGATCCCTCCTGCTTCAGGGGGTGGTGTAGGGAGCAGTGGGGGTCAGGAAGCAGCGCATGTCCGGGGGTGGTGTGGGGAGCGGTGTGGGTCAGGGAGCAGTGTGAGCTATGGGGCAGTGTGGGGAGCAGAGTGGGGCAGGAAGCAGCGTGAGCTGTGGGGAGCAGTGTGGGTCAGGGAATGACGTGTGTCAGGGGGCAGTGTGGGTCTGGGAGAAGCATGTGACATGGAGTGGTGTGGG
>ML677420.1:231227-280953 GCA_007922305.1 Dermatemys mawii | reverse complement strand
AAGCAATTATTTTACTTTCATAACTGATGCGACAAGCTCGGAGGTGCCGGGCTCTGAACCGCCAGGCCCAGAGGTGCCAGGCTGTGAACCGCCAGGCCCAGAGGTGCCAGGCTGTGAACTGCCAGGCCCGGAGGTGCCAAGGTTCTGAACCGCCAGGCCCAGAGGTGCCAAGGTTCTGAACCGCCAGGCCTGGAGGTGCCGGGGTTCTGAACCGCCAGGCCTGGAGTGTCACAGAGTCCCCGGGGCGATGGTCTGGACCTGCTTCCTACGAAGCCAGTCAGGATTTCGGGGTGGAAGCTTCTTCTCCGTAAACAGCCTGTCTCCAGGGCTAGGAGCTTCACAGCGTACAGCTTCCTGGGTCTGACCTTGGAGCATTCAGCACCTTCTGCCCCTCCGTGCGCTTCCCCCAGTGAACACACCCGGGCGGGGTCCTGGGGGAGCCCGTGGGTCCTGCCCCCCAACTCCACAGTCAGACGTGACTCTCAGCCCACCAGTAAAACAGAGGTGTATTAGATGACAGGTACATGGTCTAACACAGACCATACAGCGAACACGACCCCTCAGCTGGATCCATTTTGGGGGCCAGGGAGCTGGATCCATTTTGGAGGCCAGGGAGCCAGGCCAGCCTCTTCCCAGACCCAGACTGAAACTCGCTCCCCAGCTCCTCCCCTGCTTCCTTTGTCTCCTTCCCGGGCACGAGGTCAGGTGACCTCTTCCCCCCACCTGGAGTCAGGTTACAGATTCAGGCATGGACACCTTCACACCATAGTCAGAGGAGCCATTGAGAGCATTTCTATTCCCTCACACGGAGGTGCCGGGCTCTGAACTGCCAGGCCCGGAGGAGCTGGGGGTCAGCCCTGACCAGCCACGGCACAAATTAAGCACTGGGCAAATGACCAGTAAGAAGGGCATTATGAGTTCCCACGTTCAATACTCTTCGGGATTCTGGGTAAATGAGTTGGATTACAGGTCAAGGATGCCCAGCTTTGTTCCCAGAGGTGCCTGGCACCAAGACACGCTGAGCTCTTGCTGGATCACATGCCATCACCACGCCCAGCTTTTCCACAGAGGAAGAACAAGTCCCTGCTTTGCCACCAAGTGACCTTTATTTCCAGTTCAGAGAACAATCAGACTACAAGAGAGGACGTAGGTACAGTCTCCAGGTGCGTCTCCCCGACTCAGCCGAACGGCTGCCTGGTTCTGAGACCGAACAGTCTCGAGCGATTCGAGGTGCAAGCGGAGAAAGATATAAGCATCGCACAACTGTATTCACCACCGCCACCGCTAATAAAGTGGCGTTAAGGAGGATTTACTGGAGCTCGCAATCCAAGCTGCGATAGCCCCCCAGCTCCCTCTCCTGGCAAGGGGGGCGGGATCGGCTGGGTTCATGGGAATAAATGACTTGGTTGACGTGGTCCCAGCTGCATCCAAGGGGCCGTTCCAGGATAAACTCTCCCTGCAAACACCTTCCCCAGCACCCTCGGAAACACGCCCCTGTGGGGCAGTGACAGACTGACCCCCTCCCACCTCCATTACTGCCCCGCCAATAGAAACCCAGCGGGACCCGTGTTTCACTCAAGGGAGGTTTGCCCCATAGGGTGTGCGGCTCCCCACCAGCTGTCAATCAAACACACCCCAAAACAGCACATATCTCAGCAAACAACAGGAAGGGCAAATACCCCTGGGCAGGAGAAACCACGTCACAGATCGACACCCCTGGGAACCGGTCCCCTGAGGCTGGCAAGGGAAACACTCGGAGCTCACAGCGCCCATCACACAGAGCCAGTGAGAGCAATTTCCCCCTGCTTCCCCTGCCCCAGAGGTGGGGGAAGAAGCAGGGCACCAGGGTGCATGCTGGGAGAGGAGCAGAAGGCCGGGGGCAGCTACGGCTGCCAGTCTCCCGTGTGCCCCGCCCCTTTGGTGCCGAGTGTCAAGGAGCAAACGCGAGCCGTGTTCCCTTCCTGAGCCATCCACATCCCCCGGGCTCTGAACCCCGTGATGTCGCCTCCACGCCCGGCCCTGCTGGAGCAGCGCTAGTGCTACCCAGAAGGCCTTGCCCCCCTCACCCAGTGTGGGACAGGGAGGGGGTGCCACGCCCCAGGCAATAACCAGGGTCACAGGCAGGGGATCTAGCCTTGGGCGGAGACAGAGCCCGGTGCTCCGAACAGGGGATAATTATTATGAGCCTGGCTCCCTCTCTCTCCATCGCACTCAGTGTGTGTGTGGTGGGGGGGCGGTACTGGAAAGGGGGGGCCATGAGGGGGGGCTGCCTGCTGCTACTGGGGCAGGAGGGATGCAGGGGTCCAGATGGGGGCTCTGGCTGTCACTGCAGAGAGGAAGGGAGTGGGGGAGCACAGAGCACGAGCCGCTTGGTCACGTCCCACCAGGGCTGGTCCTCAACCGGCCCCCCGGGGCCATTTTCTGACTGGAGGAAGTTGCAGAGCAGGGGGAGACCCCCCAGGAATGCCCCAGGGAGGGTTTCTGACGGGGTGGGGGGCAGCGAGGCAGCTGTCAGAGGAACGTGCAGTAGGATTCCTGCTCCGCGGCCTGTGCCGGCGTCGTGGCCTGGGGAACATGGCCGCCCGCCGCAAACATCCCCTTCTCGGTGATGGGGTATTCTTCGTCCGTCGTCCGAGAGTGCAGGATGATATCACCTTCAGCTGCAGTCCACGTCTGCTGCAACTGAAACAGGGAAACACAGCGTTGGCGGGTTACCGCTTGCCAGGGAACTCGCCCTTAGCTGGGGGCTGCGGGCGCAGCCAGGTCCCTGCGGCCGCCACCACGGACCCGTGTGATATGGGCACAGTCAAGGATTTTGCACAACTGGTTTCTCAAGGGAGAATTAATTTGGACATTTCAGGGGTCCCCGGTGCCTCCTAACCACACCCCAAGGCTGCTCGGCCCAAGCCCGAGCCCCCAGGCCTACCAGTCCAGGTCACGTCACGCCCTCACTCCCGTGTGAGCTGGGAGAGGAGGGAGCTGGGGGCACAAGTGAACCCAGCTGGTCATGATACAGGTGAATTGGTGGGAAGACCCAGGGGCATCTGAAGTGAAGGGGCCCCTGGCCTCCCCCGGCCAATGGGGCTGGGCTGGGAGAAGTCCAGGGAAGGAGCAGTTTCTGTGCACACTGCTTTGTGCGACTCAGTAGGACAGAGCAAAGGCCCCATGGCAGAGCACCGGACACACCGACAGCCCCGGTCGGACAGACGGACAGGCCAGTGAGCGCCGGTGCATTGAGGAGAGACACAGAGCCACAGAGACATCAAATGCAATTGCTGTGTCTCCTGCAGGGAGGGGACATTCCTCCTGTCCGGGGCCAGCTGGACTGGAGGGGGGAGATGGGACAGGGCCCTGGGCTATCCTACCCCCTCCAGTGCACGGGGGACGCCCAACGGGCTGGGCTGTTTTACCCTTAGACACGAGAGGAGCCACGGCAGGGAATCCCGCCCTTACCGGCACTTTCCAGGGTTGAACCGCGGATCCATTGCACTTCCAGCAGCACTGCTGGGCACAGCAGAACTCAGCCTCCTCCGCCACCAGGTCCCAGCGGCTCCCCTGCCCCACGATTCCTGTCGGATCCGCCGGGTCCAGGATGACGGGCCTGAAATTCAGGGAGACACGAAGAGTCACGGGGCAGACTCCAGCCAGGCAAAGGCACGGTCCCTGCCGCCTGACCCCTCCCGCTCTGTCCTGCTAAGCTCCCGTCTGGTCCTTCCGAGGACTCGGTGCGGCTAGTTAGTGGCTGCTGCCACTGGCCAGACGTCCCAGAAGTTCTTCGCTTGCTTTAGCTGCTCTCCGCTCGCCGTCAGCCCTGAGGTCTAAGGCCTGGCTCTCTCTGTTCTCTCGGACCTCACCCGCCTTGGCAGAATGAAGCCCGAGTCCCTCCTATTCCCTTCTCCACCAGCTCCACTTCCCCAGCCTCTCCCCCACACACTGTGTCCATAATTATTGCCACTCCCAGTATGCACCCGGCACCCAGGGGTGTCTTGGCCATTCAGAGCATCAAAGCCCTGCCCCACTTCATGCTGGGGCTTCCCTCCTTCTCCTTGTCCCGAGTGGGCTGTGTCTGGGTCATTGGCAGGGACCTTTTCACACACACAGGGAGCTCCCTGCCCCCAGCTGTGAATGGGGGGCTCACGGGCAGGGCCCTCTTGCCACGGGGCCAGGGAGCTGGGATGCACACGCAAAGGTGGGGAGGCGTTTGCCGTCACCTGGGTTTGCGGAGCTGAGACTCCAGGTACCATCCCAGAGTTTCGTTCTCAAAGCCGTAGTTGATGGTCCAATAGACACAGAGCTTGTCGTGCTGCTGGATCAGCTCCAGCACCGTCCGGAAGCCCTCGGCCATGTTGAAGGCTGGACCCCTGCCCCCTTTCTCCCAGGCGTAGACAGACAGGAGCTCCAGCGCGTACTGGGGGGGGCAGGGACTCCCCCTTTCCCAGCTTCCTTTTGTAGGGCAGGACGTCCTGGGATGGACAAGAGGAACAGCGGTGAGACCGACAGGCCACAAACCCTCATTCACGCCTAATCCGCACCCCGAAATCCTCTCAGAGAAGGCGGGAAGGGCTGGGAGACAGGGCAGCCGGGGCTGGGGCAGGGGGAGCTCCCGGCAGCAGGGCTCTCTCGGGGGTGACTTGGTGCCTGCCGGGCCGCCAGCCGGATCTTCCCAGCATGACTCTGTCCCCCAAGAGCTGCAGGGGGGCTGTGGGGAGCCTGTCTAGCGGCTGTACCTGTTTGTACCAGCGTTTCACCAGGCGGATGAGACTCTTCAGTTTGGCGGGGAGAGCCATGATGAAGTTCCTCTGCAGCTCGGTGAAGCAGGGGGAGAATTCGCTCCCCTCGGGGTGGCTCTCGATCAGCCTGATGTACACCCCGGGGTCAGGTTCATAGCCGCTGTACAGCTGGCCTAGCAGAGAATAAACACAGGCGGGTAGGCCGGGGGTAGCCGAACACCGAACGTACCCGGGTGCTGCGGGTGGCGTGACCACTGCGCACCCCGTTCTCTGTGCCCACTTCTCCGAGTGGGGCCTGGCGTTACCATTACAGACCCCGTGTCCACTGGCTCCTGACCTTCCCCTGTGATTTCCCCTTCCCATTCCCATAGGAACGACTTGGTGTGGCAGAAGGATCCACTTCACCCTGCCCACTCCCACCTCAGATTGGGGAGGGGGGTTTAGGTTTTTTTGAAAGGAAGGGGAAAGTGAAGGGGCCAGGCTCCATCTCGGGCAGGGGCTGGTCCTGCCCGCCCGCTCAGCCTGGCTGGGGCTTGCCCAGCCCATTGCCCTTGGCTGGCACAGCTGCGTCGGGCCCAGAGAACTCATACAGCTTGTGGTGATTATTTCTGGAGGCCCCTTCAACCTGGTGGCAGATCAGAGCAGCTCGGAGGTGATGAGCAGCTCTCATGGGGTGGGGAGGGGGGGCGAGACGGGCAGGTGGACCGGAGGGCACTATCACTAGAAAGGAGCAGGATTTGGCAGTGGGACCGAGGGCAGTTGGTCTCGGCATGCTACTCATTAGCTCTAATCTTGGTCCTCCCCCGGCCATACACTGCCCCTCAAGAGTGCTTGAAGCTTTGAGTAGCCTGTTGTATGTGGCTCTGTCACATTACTGAAATTATTTGGGATCATATAAATCATTGGTGCAACCAAGGTCCTGTAGGGGCACCAAATCTTATGTAAAGGGGGTCATATGAGGCGTCTACGACCAGGTTATGGTCTGCTGATTATGATTATGCTCTCTGTATGTTTGTATGTTTTTTGTAGCTAAAGTTATGAATATTGGCTATATAGTGTCTGTATTTCAAACTTACGCTTTGCTTCTGGGTGAAATCCCAGACAAAGTTGGGGTTAGCTCCGCCTGGCCTGTTTGATGGCCCATCAAGAACCATCAGCTATACAGTGGACTCACTGGGAGCTTGGAATGCTCCAATCCACATGAGAAGTCTGGCAAGGAACATGCAAGATAGACGGTGGGCAATGGCCACCCCCTGTGAATCCTGAGTCATGCATGGTCATGTGATCTGCCCATATGACTCCAGAACTCGATGGGGCTGGACTTTTCACAGCAGGAACAAAGAGAATTCCTGCACCTGGGGCAACCTATAAAAAGCTGCTTGAGCTCCCCCATCTGGGTCTTCAGTCTCCAGCCTTGCTCCTACCTCTGGATGAAACTTTGCTACAAATGGAAGCTCTGGCCAAAGGATTGATGACCCATCCCTGCAGGGGATGTATTCCAGAGACTTTGATTTGAATCTGCAGTTTATTCTACCTCTGATGCAAGCCTGAACCAAAAGATTTCCCATTACTGCATGCAACTGATTTCTTTTAACCATTCCTAACCCCCACCTATATCTTTTCCTTGTATAATAAACCTTTAGATTTTAGATTCTAAAGGGTTGGCAACAGTGTGATTTGTGGGTAAGATCTGATTTGTAGATTGACCTGGGTCTGGGGCCTGATTCTTTGGAATTGGGGAGAACCATTTTCTTTATTTGGGGTATTGGTTTTCATAACCATTTGTCCCCAGGACTGGTGGCTGCTGGTGGTGATACTGGGAAGCTGGAGTGTCTAAGGGAATTGCTTGTGTGACTTGTGGTTAGCCAGTGGGGCGAAACCAAAGTCTTTTCTGTCTGGCTGGTTTGGTTTGCCTCTAGGGTGGAGACAGCCCAGCTTTGGGCTGTAACTGCCCCCTTTGGAGCAATTTGTCCTGATTTGACACTCTCAGTTAGGGTCCCACCAGGAACAGCACCGTCACAGGCTCTGCTCTCCCTGAAAGTGCGGGGAGGCCTGCATAAAAGGCTGGTAATAAATTAAATGGTTAGTGTCTAAGGTGCCTTGTTCTTTTTGCAGCTACAGAATAACATGGCTACTCCTCTGAAACCATTCGGAGACGGCCCTTCCCCGAGCACCAGGTGCTGTCCTCCAAATGCTGCTTGCTTGCTCTTGAATAGTTAAATTTACACAGTGACTAACACTCCCCCCCGCCCCGGCCCTCCCCTCCCACCGCTATTGGCTGGTGCTTCTATTCTGAATCACACATGGGCAAGACAAGGGAGAGGAAGAGAAGCAGTTTAGGGAAACACAGGAAACACAGTTCCTGGAGGGTGCTTTCTTTTGATGCAGGCCAGTGCACAAGGAAATCAGGTGTGCATAGAGCTATGCATGTGTGATGGCCACCTGATTGACCTGGGGTCCCGAAGACCTATAAGCATGGGACAGTGAGAGCCAAAGCTAAATCGAACAGTAACAGACTCCTCCGCTCCGTGGCGTGGATACAGAGGGGAAGCCGCAACCCCCGCTGACCAGTGGGTCAGCTTAAACCTCCATGTGAACATACTCCTGCAAAGCTAGACCTGTGGGATCCATTTGAAAATCATAGTGGGGGAGTTTGGCTGTGGGGTTCCCCTTCAAATCTCCCAGTGTCACGTGCTTACAACCCAGCACACCCCAGAGAACACCGAGCCATCGATATCTCGAAAGTAGTAGGGTGACCAGACAGCAAGTGTAAAAAATCAGGACCGGCAGTGGGGGGTAATAGGAACCTATATAAGGAAAAAAAAACCCATATCAGGAAATCGGGACATCTGGTCACCCTAGAAAGTAGCAACAGCTCTGGCGATGCACCGTGGGAATCCAGAGACCGGACGGTCATTGAGAAACACGGCCCCTGCCCTGGGAGTCCAAAACAGCATGTCTTACCTAGGGCATCGAAAGCCGGCAGCACGTCAAAATCAATGTGCTCGCCCGTGGTATTCGACGTTAGGGTAAATGTGAGCACACGGGGGTTCTCCCATTTTGTTTCCTTAACTCTCAGTGCTAGGTCTTCTCCCAGGGACCATCTGCACTCCTCCAGCTGTGTCTGGATTTCACCGATGATTTGTTTCCGTCCTGCTTTCAGGGCCCGGAAATCCGTAATCTTGCTGATGAACACGACCAGGTCCACATCGGAGACGTCTCGCAGGGCCGTGCCCTTCCCCGACGAGCCGGCCTGGAGGAGAAAGCAAGAGGCAGAGTCCCACCAAGTCCTTCCGCAGAGAGCTCAGCTGTGGCCCACCCACACGGAGGAGCTGCTTCCAGTGCCACCCTATGGGACGTCCCACCGCTCACCGATGAGTACAGGGAGGGATCAGGGCCGAGCTGATCCGGTTTTGGCTGGTGGCTGTGGCCAACTGAGTCCTGGCCGTGGGACTGCGGAGCAGGGGAAAGGGGCTCCCCCAAGAATCGGGGCTGATTCTGGTCTCAGTTTTCTGCCGTGGATCTCAGCCGCGTTTCTCCGGCAGATTCAGGCCCTTGGTCAGTTCTTCCATTGGCTTCAGCAGGTGACTCACGTGAGTCCCTGCTCCCCAGCGGGAGGGAGCGGGTCTGGGAGTGGAAATCGGATCAAGGACGGGGCCTGGGTGATCGAGCATCGGTGGGGCTGGAGGCTCAGTGTTGGTACCAGTCGTTTAAGGACCCAGGCCAGGGCTTCTGGGGAGGGGCGGAGGGGTCCCCAGGGGGGTAAGAACCATTTGAGCCTGGAAGAGGGGTGGCAAAAATGACTTCTTTTGTTTGGACCCCTCCAGGGCTCTGGAAGGGGCCAACTCTCACTGGGGCACGGCAGAGGGGTGGCAGGTGCAGCAGTACGGCCAGCGGGGAGTGCGGGGGGCTCAGGGGTGAGCTAAACACCCCCACCCCGCCCCCAGCTTTGCAACAGGTCACGAGGGTTGTTCACTTTCCTTACACTAGCGGGTCGCACGCTGCCTTGCTCTCGTGGCCTGAGCTGCATGTTTCCAACGTCTTCCGTGCACGCAGCTCCGCAGGGTTTCAGAAAGAATTTGACAGAGTCTCTGGATGTGAATATTGCGGGGTCCTGGCTGGGAGCTGCCCAGAGGGAGGGCCAGGGGCCCAGCTAGGGCAGGTGGGATCAACTGCCTGGGGGGGCGGGGCTCGAGCGGGGGCAAGGGTGCAGCCAAGTCTAACCATCACCCTAAACGTGACTCTGCTCCCCTCCCCCAGGTCTCTGGGAGGTCACTGCCTTACCCCATAGCCAGAACGGCCAAACAGTGATTTTAGCACAAATCCGGGTTTTCCCACAGCCATTCTCCACCCTTGACTCTGGCCTCATCCCCTGCCGGATGCCCCCAGCCCCAAATGCCAGACCTCAAGCCCCGTGTCCCAGCGGGTCATCGCTCGGGGGGTCTCCCAACGGAAGGGCCGTTCTGCAGATATTTTGCTGCCCTCTGGCTCTCCCTGGACACAGCCCTGCACAAATACTGACAGGGACTGTTTGGCCCCCTTTCCTGCACAATGGGGTCCTCCCGTCTCGCTCGCCCCCTTCCTCTGACACAGGCAGAGGGGTCCCTGACTCTGCACCCTGATTCACAGCAGCATCACCCTGGCTGTGTGCTGATCACCACTCACCTCCTGGACTGTTCCCCCTCCCCGTCCCGCTCCCCCCAATGCCTGGAGAGTGCACCCCATCTCTGTGCACCCCACCGCTCACCTTAACCACCTTCAGCACCCGCATGGCAGAGCCAGAGTTCCTGAAGCAGTTCTGGGTCAGGAATAGGAAGATTTTGTGAATGGCTCTGCTGATCTGGGTCTTGAAAACTCTGGTGGGCTGCAAGTCGTTGCTGATGAACATATCCAGTTCCTCAGCGGGGGTCTGGTAGAGCCCCATGGCTGGGGGTGGTGAGGAGCCGAACAGGGGTTGCCTAGGCTGGGACTAGCCTGTGTGTGCCCCTGGCAGGGTGGAAGTGTCCCTTCCTCCTTCTGGACTGCAACGGGCCCTGGGTGGGGAGGAGACCAGCAGCAGCAGAGGATTGGTTGTGGCTGACAGGCCTCGCCTCCTTTCATTTCTTCTGGATCAGTTTCGTTTCTCCTCTGGATCAGTTTCTTTTCTCCCCAGCTGCTCCCTGCTCCAGGAATGCTTTGGCGTCCCCTGTCCTTGGCCCCGCTTCCTGGCTGGGAGCTGGCATCTTGCCCTGTTTCCCAGCACCGCTCATGTGCGGAGCTCAGCTGACCTGTTCGGTGCTAGGCCAGGGGAGATCCACCCGCCCTGGGTCTCGGTGTTTTCAGATCCCCTTGTTTTCACTCGGCCAGTTCCAGAGGGCACCAGGCCAGCTGGATTCTCACCGTCCTGCTCTGTTTTTCTGTCTCCAGCATCATCACCAGTAAGCCAGGATCCGCGGGCCAAACTCTGGCCTCCCCTCCTCCTGCGTTCCCCTCCCAAGGCTTGCGCAGTCACTGACTGGCCCCCGCGGGAACTGGAATTTAGCAAATCAATCTGTGGCCGGGGCATATGGAGAAGTGACCCTACGTCCCGTTTCGGCCGTGACAGTCCCCTTTTAAAGCCCTGGCCCCTCCCGCCTGACATTTAGGGCCAAAGCAGATGTTTGTCCCATTTGCTCTTTCCAACTCCATCAACTGACAAGAGCAAATGGGGCAAATACCCACTTTGGCCAAAAAGGGGGGTGCGGAGGACCGGGCAGTGGGGAAGTGCAGAAGGGGGGGTGCAGGTTGAGGAGGGGGATGGGGTGCGGGGGTGGTATGGGCTCTGGGATGGGGGTATGGTCTCTGGGGTAGGGGCGGGGATGAGGGCTTTGAAGTGCAGGAGGGAGCTCTGGGTTTGAGGGGGGCTCAGGGCTGGGGCAGGGGGTTGGGGCACAGTTTTACCTCAGGTGGGTTCCCAGTCAGTGGGGCTAAAACAGGCTAGTCCCTATCTGTCCTGACTCTGCACTGTACCCTAGAAACAGCCAGCAACTCCGGCTCCTAGGTGGGTGGGCCAGGAGGCTTCAAGCACAGCTCTCGCCTGCAGGCACCACCCCGCCCCTCTTCCCATTGGCTGCGGTTCCTGGCCAATGGGAGTGCAGAACTAGTGCTCAAGGCGGGGGCAGCGCACAGAGCCCTATGGCCCTCCTGCCTAGGAGCCGGGCCTGCTGGCCTCTTCCAGGGTGCAACACGGTGCCAGAACAGATTGGGACTAGCCTGCCTTAGCCCCACAGCACTGCCCACTGGACTTTTAACAGCTGTCGGCAGTGCTGACCAGAGCCGCCAGAGTCTCTTTTCAACCGGGCATTCCTATAGAAAACTGGACACCTGGCAACCGAAGCCTGGCTCTGGGTTCAGGGAGCCCTACTGGGCACAGCTGGCAGTCAGTCCTCATAGACACAGGCCCGTCTTGGGACCCTCTGGCCAAGGAAGTCCAGATGGCTTCTGCTGGGATCAGCCCTAGAGCTGCGTCCCCTCCGGCTGCCAGAGGCTGCCAGCTCTCCTCATAAACACAATCGCGACCCCACTCAGTGCCCCTCAGGGTGGTCCCAGCACAGGCAGGTTCTCCAGGGCCTCCAGCTGGCCACCCAACTTCTCCACTGAGCTCCCAGCTTGGCCCCACGTCTCTCCAGCACAGGCCGAACAGGCTGGTCACATTGAGTGCAGCTGTCTGTAGGGCCTACTTCTCCCAAGCCCCAAACTGGCAGGGGGAATAAATTCTCCATACAGCCATCCTTCCTCCCTGCCACCGCCCCCCATCCCCCACGTCCCTTCCTAATAGCGCCCCCCAGGGAAACAGATACACCCTCTATCCGAGCCCCTCTCAGCTTTCCTGCTCCGCTGTGGAAACCCAGCAGGGCCCATGTTAAATGGGCATCACTGTTACATTCATTTTGATGGAATAAATGGGTCCAGAGCCTGTCCCTGTACAATATCAAACGGTTCGTGTGGTTCGGGGCTTTGGGACACAGAGCTCTCACCCTGCTCAGCCCCACGGTGAACAAACTAGTCCCTGTTTTGTTAACACCTTTTATGAAGAATACTAAAAAAGAAGGAAAAACGTTCAAGCATCTGAAATATAAAGTATTAAGGCCGGTTTGATTTTAACAACGTCCCTTCCCCGTTAGCTGTAGAAAGTCTGTAGCTGGAAGAACCCTGTGTGATAGTCTCTAGGATGATATTAAAGATGGTAACAGCCGTCAGTTTGAGGGGAAGGGGAAGAAAGAGAGTTGAGCTGGGTTGGAGATGTTGAAGTGCCGTCCTGTTTCCTTTAAGACAAAACTGCCCAGCTCCCATGGCTCAAGGTAGCTTGAAAAGGAGGAACAGAGGGAGCCCCCAGAATTCCCCCCTTCCTGTCCACATTCCTTCTGCCCCCCAGCCGGAGCCGTCTCTGTAGGGCGGGCGGGAGAGGTGTCTCAGAGGACAGTGCAGAGGGACGGCTGCTGGATGGCAGTGGATTGGGTACCAGCGCAGACGCTGGCGGGGGCCGGCCCAGGCTGAGGGACAGGAGATTCTTGTGCTCCGGTGTGGATCTCAAAGCCCCTGCTCCCTTTGGAGGTCTGTACAGGCTGGAACGGGAGCACACAGATGACATTGGGGATCAGTAATGAGCCAGTGACTGCCCCCCATTGGCTCCAGGGGCCCCAGGGGCCCCTAGCGCTGCAGCAGGGACACCCCTTCTGAGACCGTCCTGCCTTAATAGAAACTCTTGTCTGGGGCTGACGGAGGGAAGATGGCCGCCCGGCCAGCCAAGGAGAAGAGCTGATTTTCAAGAGGAGCAGCCATCTCAGGCCTCCTGGCCAGACCCTCCTGGAATCAAGGTGGCCAGACTTGGGCGTTGTGGGCCCAGATTTGGCAGCGCTCTGGGTCCTAAAAGGTCACTGCTCCTCCCTCCCCCCATTAGGTCTCTGGGGATGGAGGAACTTCCGGTGGTGCGGAGGGATAGGGAAGGGCAAGGGAAGCCCTCAGGAGAGGGAGGGCAGGGTGCCCAGAGCCCTGTGTCCGGGTGTGGGGCAGAGAAAGGTTCCCCCGGTGAGATGGCGCTCTCCCCGTGACGGGGGCTCCCCCAGCCCGGCTCAGCCTGTCTGCAGGGAACGCAGTCAGTGGCAAAGGCAGTACCACGGACCGGACAGGGCCTCGGGAGGGCCCCAGCTGGGCAGAGAAGGGGAAGCACAGGGCCAGGGTGAATGGATCCCCACCTCTGTGGGGGTGGGGGCCTCCCCAGCCTGGCCTGCGCTGGACGGGGGTGCCGAGGGGGATGCCCGGTGGCCCAGTCTGTGAGCTCCTGGGACTCAATCGGACAGGGTGGTGACACCGCGCTCACCGGCACGTCCCAGGGCCGCACGGGGACGCCGTAGAGATCCATGCAGCATTGCTGGGCGCAGCAGAACTCGGCCTCCCGCGCCAGCAGGTCCCAGCGGCTCCCCTGCCCCACGATCCCCGTCGGATCCGCCGGGTCCAGGATGACGGGCCTGAAAGGGAGCGAGACACGGAGAGCAGCAGAGCTGACGGGCTGGGCCCAGGGAGGTCTCGGAGGGGAAACCGTGATTTTTGGGGATCGGACTCAGGAGTTTGGGTCTCCTGGGACTGGCCGTGCTGGGATCGGACGAGCCTTGGATCAAAGCCTTGCTGGGGGGCTGGGAGGAGTTGGGGGGTGTCACTTTACTAAAATTATCTGGAATCATATAGATCTTTGGTGCAAGTAAGGTCCTGTAGGGGCACCAAATCTTAGGTAAAGGGGGTCATATAAGGTGTCTACGACCAGGTTATGGTCTACTGATTATGATTATGCTCTCTGTATGTGTGTATCTTGTTTGTAGCTAGAGTTATGAAGATTGGCTGTATAGTGTCTGTATTTCAAACTTATGCTTGCTTGTGTGTGAAATCCCAAACAAAGTTACCGTTGGCCTGGTCTTCCTGATGGTCCATCAAGTTCCAATCAAGCTAACAATGAACTTTGTAGATGCCTGTCCACACCCGAGCTTCCCCAGGAATGTGGCCTGGCTGCTCAGGTACTGAATCTTGAAGAGTCATGTAACTGGACCACGTGGCTCTGAAACTCCATTTTACAACTGGACTCTGATTAGCAAGAAGGAGCTGGTCTCCACCCACAAGAGGAAGTCTATATAAACCTGGGACGGGGACCTCCATTTCGTCTTCAATCTCCAGTCTCCAGCTGCCAGCCTCGCTCCTACTTCTGGATGGGACTTTGCTACAAAGGGGCGGTCTGGCCAAAGGATTGATGACCCATTCCTCCTGGGAATGTATTCCAGAGACTCTGATTTGAACCTGCAGTTACTCTACAACTGATGCAAGCCATTACTGCATGTATTTGATTTTCTTTAACCATTTCTAACCCTCACCTAGATCTTTTCCCTTGTATAATAAACCTTTAGATTTTAGATTCTAAAGGATTGGCAACAGCGTGATTTGTGGGTAAGATCTGATTTGTAGATTGACCTGGGTCTGGGGCCTGATTCTTTGGAATCGGGGAGAACTGTTTTCTTTATTTGGGGTATTGGTTTTCATAACCATTTGTCCCCAGGACAGGTGGCTGCTGGTGGTGATACTGGGAAGCTGGAGTGTCTAAGGGAATTGCTTGTGTGACTTGTGGCTAGCCAGTGGGGCGAAACCAAAGTCTTTTCTGTTTGGCTGGTTTGGTTTGCATTTAGGGTGGAGAAACTCCAGCTTTGGGCTCTAGTTGCCCTTTTGGAAGCGATTTGTCCTGATTTGACACTCTCAGTGGGTCACACCAGGAACAGCACCGTCACAGGGGGATGGGCCCCCGTGGAGCTGGGGCTACAGCATAAATTGCCTGGAAGGTTTTGCTGCAGGGCGGAGCCGCGAGGCAGCACCGGTGGGTACAAATCTGTCATGCGGTCACGGGTGGGTCTCGTCGCGAGAGCTCCTGTGCCCAGGCCTGTCGTGGGGGCTCACAGGTGGGGCTGCCGGTGCTGCCTGTGGGGGTATCAAACTGAGGAAACACCTCCCATCTCGTGATTTGGGGGCCACGCTCCTGATTTTTGACCTTCTGGGCTCAGCCATGCTGCCGTCGCCCCTTCTCCATCCAGAGCAGCCGTAGCCTCTCCGCTGTAGCCTGGTGGTTTCATGGTCCCACCAGCCGCTCCCAGCACAGACCAGGACAGGACCGGTCCCTGGGGCCCAGAGCAGCGATGGAGGGAGCGGGGCTGGTGGGGGCACAGAGATGCGGGGGGGACAGCCATGGGGGCAGGAGTGGGAGGAAAACTGACCTGGCTTTCTGGAGCTGCTGTTGCAGGAACCCTGCCAGGACCTCGTCGGCAAAGTTGTAGTTGATGGTCCAGTAGATACAGAGACGCTTGTGCTGCCGGATCAGCTCCAGCACCGTCCGGAAGCCCTCGGCCATGTCGAAGGCCCGATCCCTGCTGCCCTGCTCCCAGGCGTAGACAGACAGGAGCTCCAGCGCGTACTGGGGGGGCAGGGACTCCCCCTCTCCCAGGTACTCTTTGTATGGACGGATGTGCTGGCAGGGAGAAGAGGAACAGAGACAACCTTGATTCAGTGCCCGGGTCGTGCCCCAAAATCCACTCAGCAAAGGGCACCGGGGCAGGGGGAGCTCCCCGCAGCTGAGCCCTGTCAATGCCAGCCGGGGCTTGGGTACAGTGAGCTTCCTCGCCACAGTGCCCTGTCAATGCCAGCTCTGCCCGGGCACCATTCACCCATCTCAGATGGAAAAGCATTTAGTGAAGGGGCTTTGCTGTGCCGGTCAGGGCGAGTGGAGAGTGTTGGGAGGGGAAAGCACAACACCCCCCTCCCCCAGCTCCGCCCCGGGGTGCTCTGGTGGCTGTACCTGCTTGTACCAGTATTTCACCAGGCGGATCAGGCTTTTCACTTTGGTGCGGCGACCCACCACGAAATCCCGCTGCAGCTCGGTGAAGCAGGCAGAGAATTCGCCCCCCCGGGAGTAGCTGTGGATCAGGTCCTCGTACACTTGGGAGTCAGGCTTGGCACCCGAGGCTGGCAGGGGACGTAAACACACAGAAGCATGCCAGGCTGGGCTCCAGCGCTGTTGAACCGCAGCGAGGCACCTGCGGTGCACACCCGGACCCTGGTAACGCCGGGGGACCACACCTGGGGCTATTTAGGAGAAGGACCCGGCTCGGGGGCAGAGGCCTGGTAGGCAGGCTGGGAGCAGAGGGCGGTTCCCATTGGTCTGCCACTTTCTCTCATGCCACTCGGTGCAGAATGAGTGCCCGTCCAAGCCCTGCAGGGGTTTGCGTGACACCTGAGCTGCTGGGAACGGGGACAGCACTGCGGGAGGCCATCTGCATTGATTTCTGGGCAGGGGTGTGTGCAGGGGGCAAGCAGGGGCACGGAGGTACATCAACGGGGGTGCAGAACTCTTCCGGGGCAGGAAGAGCAAACTCCACCAGCCCAGGGGCCATGGCGGGGCCGGGGGGTGTCAGCTCTACTGGCCCCAGTGGGGAGAAGCCAGCTCCTCTCCCCCAGGGACTGCAGGGGTAGGGGGGTGGAGAGCCATCTCCTCTGGCCATGGGAGGCACAGAAAGTGCCCCTCCAAAAGCGGTCAGTTTTTTATTCCCCTGCACCCCCGTTTCCAGGTGCGGTACCATTGCAAGGAGCAGGAGAGCAAAGATCTAGGGATCTGGGGAGAGACCGGGACACCCGGGACCCAGCAAACGTGGCTCTCCAGGGCCCAGACTCTCCCCCAAGGAGAATCCCTGGCCGCTGGAGATGGGCGGAGAGCAGGCAGCCATCACAGCCCCGTGTCCCTGGCGGAGGAGGGGCAGCGGGACGTACGCAGGGCGTTGTAGGCTGGCAGCACGTCGAATGCTATGGATTCCCGGAGCGTCTTGGAACGCAACATGAAGCTCAGCACGCGGGGGTTCGGCCACTGGGACGGCTCAACGGACACCTCGAAACGCTGCTGCTGCTGGCACTTCTCCAGCATCCTCTCCATCTCCTGGATGATCCTCGCCCGGTTCGTCTCCTGGTCGCCGTAGCCTTTGAAGCAGCTGAGGAACACCACGAGGTCGGCGTCGGAGCCGCCTTTCAGGGAGGTGCCTTTGCCCAAAGAGCCGCCCTGCCGGGGAAATGAGTTAGGCTGTCATCTGCTGGGCCTGCCTCCCCTCCCTTCCTGAAGAACCCACTGATCAGCTAGTCTGAGCCCTGCAGGACACAGTCCGGGACCTCCACCCAGGGCTTCCTGCACCCAGCACCAATCTTTGTGTCATATGCAAATCTTACCGGCAGTGATTTTATATTTCCTTCCAGATCCCTGGTAATGATAAGGAACAGCACTGAGCTAAGAGCAGATCCCTGCGGGTCCCCACTAAAAACACACCATTGGATAATTCCCCGTTTACACTTGCTTTTGCACACCTATCAGTAGACGAACTCAGATCTGATTCCATGTGGGTTACAGTGATTTTGCACAGTGCTGTTTTTTTCACTCCCAGTGTCACATGGGACCATGGCAAATGCCTGGCAGGAGTCGAAGTACATTATGTCCACACCTCTCCCAGCTAAACCCCAACCCCTGGGCCAGATCCACAAAGCCAAACTTCAGGTGCTCTGACACTCAGTGGAATCCACAGCCCGGAGGCAGGCACCCAGACTTCCTATGCAAGGCCCAGGGACAGCCGGGCACCTGAGAATGGGATCCACTCAAAACACAGCTGGAGGAGGGGGGACACTCCCCCAGAGTGAGAGAGCCTGTTTCAGATCCTCCCTCCTCCCACCAGCTTAACTCAAGGCAGGGCCTTGCACCTCAGGTTCCCACTGGGAACCCAAATCACTGACTGTAGGGTATTCTGGAGTGAGACTCTCCCAGTTCCTCCTGGGAATGTAGGTACCTACAGGATTAGGCAGTAGCTCAGCAGCAGTTTTGAGGATTTAAATTTTGTATTTAGGTGCCTAAAGCAGCATTTAGATGCCTCAGCCCCTTTGTGGATCTAGCGGCAAACTTGTAATGTCATCCAAAAACATTATTTATTTCACAAGATCCATGGGCCATAAAATCATGTTGACTGGCATTATGTTTTCTGCCATGCCTTAATTCCTTAGTGATTGTGCTCCATACCAATCTTTCCCTGATTTTGTCTGGGACTGATGTCAGGTATCATGACTGACAGCTTTACAGTCCTTATCTACTGTTGGACCTATGCCATATGCTAGAATTTGATTTGTTTCTGAAATATTTAAAGAATTCCTTCTCATCGTCTTTAACCCTAATGGCCACAAAGGGTTCATTGATACCTTTGGCTTCTCTTATCAATTGTCGGCAATTCCTAAGTATCAGTTTGTACTCATTGCTATTATATATATAATTGCTCCTTTCACCCTCCCTCTCAACTATGATGTTTCTTTAACCAAAGAAGGCTTTTTACATAATTGCAGATCCCTTGGGCATGAAACAAAGCATCCTTAAACTGCTCCTAATTATCATTCATATTTTTATGTTTATGTTTTTCCTCCTATTCAATTTTGCTCAGGATTGTTTTCAGCTCTGGGAAACTCTTAACGCACCAAGTCTATATACTGGCTAGGTCTATCTTCTTTTTGCACAGAGCAAAATAATTAGATCGTGATCACTTGTACCTAG
Source organism: Dermatemys mawii (assembly GCA_007922305.1). Lineage (NCBI taxonomy): Eukaryota > Metazoa > Chordata > Testudines > Dermatemydidae > Dermatemys > Dermatemys mawii. The sequence goes on along the minus strand of ML677420.1, from coordinate 262,608 downwards.
GTAACCATCAGGTTTTAGTTCAGTGATCATTCATCTTTACCCTTCAGACTGAAGTAGAATATAGAATTCCCCTGAGCTGACACTGATGCTTTTTGCATTAGAAAGTTCCTGGTGATGATGATTAGAAACTCCAAGGATATTTCTCCCATGGCAGCATGAGCCCGGCAGCAGGTCCCCCGCCCCGATCCAAACCCCCCGTGATAAAGCAACGTTTTCTACACATCTGGAGAGCTGTTCAAAGAGCTGCTCCCCTGCGCCTTCATCTGATGTTGACTCTAGCACAATGCACAGTATGGGACTGAGCAGTTAGAACACAGATCCATATACAGCCCAGCTCCTGTTTGTCTGGGCTGCCACTAGCCCTAAAGCAGGTAACAATATCTATGATGCAGATACCACACTACCTCCTTCTGTGCTTCCTCATCATCTCCTTCCCTAGAGATCCTGGCCACCGAACCCCCCTCCACTGCTCCTGGGTCTAGTCCCCAGCGAGGTCCCCACCAGCTCTCTCCCACCTGGGCAAGCCTGGCTGCTGGTCCCTCCCTCTCCCCCGACCCTGTGCTCTTGGCCTGGGGAAGTGGCTCCCAGCCCCCTAACCCAGGCATGTTGTGGGCTGCCAGGGGAGGGCCTGCCCTTCCCCTGCTGCTCTCGGCAGCTGGAGGGGCTGGCCTGGTGCTCAGCCTGGCCTGGATGCTACACGACCCCTCCTGCGAGCCCCAGCAGCCCCTCCACAGGCATCCCAGATCCTCAGCATCCCCGGCGGGGTCTGGGCCACTCAGGAGCACCCCGCCCAGACACACCCTGGCCCATGCTTCACCTTGACTCTAGCATTCTTCCCTGCCCCTGGGGCCCCAAAGGCCAGTCCCCGAGCCCCACGTCCTGGAGTTACACTCGAAGGAAAGGACCGAGCCATAGGGTGGCTGGGTCCCTTGTCCCTCTTCTGCATCCCAGACGTGCACCCAGAACCGCAGAGCCCCTTGAGCCCTGTCGCTCGGGGTAGGTCGCCCCTACCCAACCTTGCCCCCATGCGAAGCAGCCCCCCCCCACCCGCGATGCCCTAGCCCACAGCGGTGGTGCCAGAAGCTGCCAGGACGGGGCCCCCCCACTCACCTTCACGACCTTCAGCACCTTGATGTGGGGCGGGGGGCGGTCGGCGAAGCAGTTTGTTCTCAGGAACTCGCAGATTGTGTCGATGGCTTGGCCGGCCTGGCGCAGGAACCCGCTGTCGGGCTGCAGGGCTTCGAAGACGAACTTATCCAGCTGCCGAGCAGGCGTCTGGTAAAGATCCGGAGCCATGGGAGCCGCCTATCCCGGGCGCACGCTGCTTTCAGGGAGCCCGGGCCGCGGCCGGTGGCTACAGCCGGAGCAGCGGGGAGGGCAGTGTTAGCACAGCCCCCGCTGCCGGGCGTTTCCAGGGCCCCGGCGCTGCACCGCGGCAGTCTCACCAGCGGGCTCCTTCCCCTGGCACCACACCCTGCTTTTGTTTTCCTGGTCGCTGTCTTTTTCCGCTGCGGCTCAGAGCAGGCTGGCTGCAGAGAGCTGCCCTCAGGAGTTTGATATCGTAGGGCAATGGGGACTTGAATGGGCCCGAGGGAGAAGCTCCATCGCTTAGGGAACCTCTCCAAGCCTAGGCCTGTAAATGAGTCTTTCCCACAGCGCCTGGGCCCTCATCACACAGGGCACCGTCTGGAGGGTGACCAGACAGCAAAGGTGAAAAATCGGGATGGGGGTTGGGGGGTAGTAGGAGCCTATATAAGAAAAAGACCCAAAAATCGGGACTGTCCCTATAAAATCAGGACATCTGGTCACCCGTCTGGATCGTCCGTGGTGGGCCCGATCCTGTCCTCACTCAGCTAAAACGCCAGCAGTTCCATCCCCGCCCCATTGAAGCCAACGGGCGTCCTGCGTTTGACAGCCGTGGCGCCAGGCTGAGCCCCCCAGAGCGAGGGCAGGAGCCGGAGTCCTTGGGCATCGCAAGGCATTCGAAGAGCCTGGATTCACGACACGTCGTTTCCCTTTTAAGCCTTTTTCCAGGTCATCTCCAGGGGCCGGCTCTGTGAGCTGCACGCGGGGCTGGGGGGTCCTGGGCAGCGGGCGAGGGGGGCCGAGTGGGGGGCAGGAGCAGCCCAAGGGGCATGGCAGAGCCCGGCAGCAGGTTCAGCTGTGCAAGAAACGCCCCCGCCCCGTTCTGGGCGTTCAAATCGATGCTCCCACCAATTAGCCGGAGGGAGGGATCCCAGCCCCAGGGAAACAGCTGGGAGCGGGGCCCAGTGCTGACGCCGTACAGCCGGCCAGCCCCAGAGAGACCCCTGTCCCACTGTCTGTCACTGCATCCCAGCCCCAGAGGTACCCCTGCCCCCCGTCACTGGGGCCTGGCAGGAAATACACGGGATGAACCAGGATGCGAAGGTTAGAAAGCCAGGCCGCGCCTCCCCCGCCTCCACGCTTCGCTCTGCCCCCTCGGAGCGAAACCTAAACCTCTGCATAAGAGGAGAGGCAGGGCCAAGGGAATGGCTCCGCCCGCGCCCTGGCCCCAGAGCTCGCCCTCGGCCTGCTGAATCCAGGTGGGAGGTGTCACCCTGCGTCTACACTAGGGAAGAGAAGGGGTTCGCTAGCACGCCCTGACCTTACTGCATCCAGCGGGGCCAACTCACAGTGTGTGGGGGTGCAGCTTGCTCCACCGCACGGCTGGCCAGCCCCAGCCCCCCTCACACAAGGCTCGGTGCCAGGGCACTGTGCCAGGGCATTTAGGTTACAGGGGTCCTCTTGGGGAAATGCAGCTTCCCCGGGCCCTGGCACCCTCTCTTCTGTTTCAATGACCCTGTTCAATGGAGCCCGGGACTGGGCTGGAGACCGCCAGCCTCACGTCACTCGGACAGAATTAGCTGGAAAAGATGCACCCAGACCCAGGCAGAGAGGGGCTCCCACCGCCCTGTGCCCTGACGCGCCCGTAGCGCCTTGGGGAGCTGAAATGCAGGGAGCGTGCGGCTGCTGGCGCCTTGACTCCCAGGCTGATCAACCTGCAAACGCCCAGGAGGGCTGAGCTGCCCCACGAGGGGTTAACTAACAGCATCTCCCTGGCAGCTCCTCACCGGGCCTTCCCTCCAGGGCACAGGGCAGCAGTTGTTTTGCTCTTGCTCTCAGCTGGGAGATCAGCCTCCGCTGAGCCACTCGCTGGTTGCCCTTCCAACGGGGCTTCTGCCCTGGTGGTCAGGGACTAGCTCCCATGCCATGCAAAGCCCCGTCTGAGCCCCCATTGGGCCTGCAACCCGACCCCCAGTTTCCTGCTACCACCTCCCATCTGGGGGCATCGCTGCAGGACACAAGATGCAGGAGGCCGGGGGCACAGTCTGGGGGCCCAGCGGGGGATCTGGCTTCCACACATACACATACCCCTGTCCTGACACTGCCTTGCTGTGCAAGCTCCCCCACCCCCCATGCCTCAGTTTCCTCAGTTGTCCAGCCAGGTTGCAATTCCTAACCCCCTGTGGGGTCTCGGGGGTGGGGGTGGGGGTGGAAGCTGAGTTCATGGCAGTGAGGCAGCTGGCCAGTGGACCTCCACATCCAGAGGCTGCTGTCACCTGGCCTAACAGCTGGGCCTTTCAGGAGGACAGCAGCGCCTGGTGCTTTTAGACTCCAAGGTCACAGGTTCAAGCCCCACTACCTGCACCTGCTGTCTCCACCCCCATCATAACCCTGCCCCTGGCCAGCTGAGGATCCCCTCGCAGGTGTTCCTGTGACACGTCTCGCTGTCCTCTCAAACGCTCCCAGTGACAAACCGCTGCCATTGCAAGTGAAACCGCAGCCCAGCCCCGCCAGGCGGGCGTCAGCACCCAGACCGGGGGCACGAGCGGCCTCAGCTCAGGTCACCCGAAGCCAGTAGCAGAGCTAGGAGTGCCCAGGTGGATTAGGGTCGCCAGGCACCATTGACTGGGCCATTAAGAGTCCGGCTGGCGGCGCAGCGGGGGCCCGGGGCTAAGGCAGGCTCCCTGCCTGCCCTCGCTCTGCATGGCTACCGGACATGGCTGCCAGATCCCTGCTGTCCTCAGACGCATGGGCAGCCAGGGAGTCTCCATGCACTGCCCCTGCCCTGAGAGCTGGCTCCACAGCTCCCATTGGCTGAGAACGGTGACCAATTGGGAACTGCAGGGGTGGCACCTGTATGCAAGAGGGCAATGCGTGGGGCATCCCTTGCCGCCCATATGTCTAGAGGCTGCAGAGACCTGGCAGCCACTTCCTAGGAGCCGTAGTAAATGCCACTGGGAACCCGCACCCCAACCTCCTCCCCAGCCTTGTGTCCCCTCCTGCACCCAAACTTTCTCCCTGAGCCCCCACCACTCCAACACCCTTCTGCCCCCCAATCTCCTCATCCCTGGCCCCACCCAGAGAATCTGTCTTAAAAGGGACACAATTAACTTCCACCCAAGTTTTGGTTTCTTTCCACTTTCAGCTCCTGCTTCCAACACACACACGAAGAAAAAACAAACCCAGTGTGGCTTCCTTTGGAGCCCTAATAGGATTTCAATTAAGTAGCATGTTTTGTTTGCATTTCTTTTACCCCTTTTACAATATACACTGCACATGTCCTGGGAAATACGCACATTCCTTCCACAGTTTAACTTCTTAGATTAGCCATATCCATTTTTACATACGGTGTAACGGTTTCTTTTGTGCTTACCCTTATCAAAGTGACCATCTGACTACGCAGAGCATCCTTAAGGCTCACTGTTCCTAAGGTTGCCTTTTTCTCTGTGTGTGCATCTCACCCCTGCTGATGCTCCAGAGGGGCACTGTCTTTTGCATTTCTTATTCTTTTACTACAGCTCTTATCTGCTATTGTATTACCAAAAAACAAATCCAGAATCTCTTCCTTTCTCCTGGGTTTGGCTGACCTGCTGCAGTCACGACTTTGGTCTTTAAAAAAGAAAAAAAATTTATTTGTTCCCATAATAGAAGAACTAGGGGCCACTCATTGAAATTAGTGGGCAGCAGGTTTAAAACAAATAAAAGGAAGTTCTTCTTCACACAGTGCACAGTCAACCTGTGGAACTCCTTGCCTGAGGAGGCTGTGAAGGCTAGGACTAGAACAGAGTTTAAAAGCGAACTGGATAAATTCATGGAGGCTAAGTCCATTAATGGCTATTAGCCGGGCTGGGTAAGGAATGGTGTCCCTAGACTCTGTTTGTCAGAGTGGGGTGATGGATGGCAGGAGAGGGATCACTTGATCGTTACCTGATAGGTTCACTTACTCCAGGGCACCTGGCATTGGCCACTGTCAGTAGACAGGATACTGGGCTAGATGGACCTTTGGTTTGACCCAGTACGGCCGTTCTTATGTTCTTAAAAGATATTGCACGTTAGAAAACACAGAGAACAAGGAGTCCTTGTGGCGCCTTAGAGACTACCACATTTATTCGGGGATAAGCTTTTGCGGGCTAGAGCCCACTTCATCAGATGCAACTGATTCAATGGATTCTAGCCCATGAAAACTTCCCATGAAAGCTAATGCCCAAATAAATCCCAGAGCCCCCACCCCCAGCCAGAGACCTCACCCCCCCCCACACCCCAACCCTCTGCCCCAGCTCTGAGCCCCTCCTCCCCACCCCCCTCCACACACACGTTGTGCACTATCAGGGCACGTTTAAACACTGTTTCCAGTCCAGGTGTACATTAGTTTACACGATATATATGGGCTTACAAGGGGCGGGGGGCAGGACTTGGAGCAAAAAATACACAAACCTGCCGCTCTGCTCCACGGGCCGGTCGGTTTCCCCCAGCTCACCCCCGCCCCCCCTCCCCGCGGCTCTCGGCCCTCGGCCCTCGGCCCGACCGGACCCGACCCACTGCAATCTGCGGTGCGATCTCTCAGGCTGCCGCTAGAGGGCGGCAGAGGCCGGAGGCGAACGCCTCCCACCTGTGCGGGCAGACACCTGAGACGGGGCGGGAGGGGGGGGGGAGAGGCCGGTCCACGGAGGGCACCGGGCGGCTCGTCTGGTCCGTCCCCCTCAGGTGCGGAGGGCAGAGTCCAGCCCCAGCCCCACCCCAGCCGGGCTGTCAAACTCCCAGGCCGAGATCAGGGGGGGGCACCATGGGGAAGATCCCCCCCCCTGCACCCAGGGGAGCAGCACCCCCACACCCTTCCCTTCCCCCTCCTAGGGATAGCAGGACCCCTAGCTCCCGCTCCCCACAGCGCCTCCCTCCCCAGCACTCCCACCCCCACCCCGTTTCCAACCTGCTGCCCCCCCCCCCCGCTGCAGGGCCAAACCCGTTCCCGAGCTGCTGCAAGCGGCCCCCAAGCCACTCAGAGCGCAGGCTCCCCACGGGACATTTCAGCCCCCTGGCCCATGGGGCCCCAGCACCCCCCTCAATCCAGCAAGAGGGGGCTAACGCAGAGCAGGGACTGGCCTGGCAAGAAGGGGCAGGCGAGTCTCCCAGCTGGCCGCGCGCAGGGGAGGATCGAAGGCCAGAGCCCAGGGCCTCCCAGCTTATCTGCCATTATCTCCACCACAAACCCAAACCGTGGCTGGCCCTGGCGCAGAGGCCCTGGCGCGCTCACACACTTGGCACTGCCCAGCACCCGCAGCAAGAAGCTGGCGCAACGGGCTCCGCCTGGGCTCTGGAGGGCCAGGGGCACTCAGGCAGGGGAGGTGGCGGGGGGGGGGGGCTAGAGATCTGGCGGGGGTGGGGAGGGCCCGGAGGGGAGAGAGACAGGGCTGCACTGGGGAGACGTCCCTTCCCGTCTGGGGCCTGTACCAGCCCCACAACACTGCCGCCAGTGAGAGCGGGTGTCCCCGGGCCTGGCGGGAGGGGCTGGTGTTTGCAAACATCTGCCTGGCCCTTTGGACCCGTGTCTGCCAAACAGCCAGTGCTGCCGCGGGGCAAGGGAACAAGTCACCCCCGCCCGGTGACATGGCACCCAGGAGACCTTGGCGACACCTCAGGTGATGGTCCGGCGCGGGGGCCATGTCACCGCCAGACCCTGGACTCTGCCCGGCCTGTCCCGTTGGCCCCGCAGCACGCTGGGAGGCCCCGAGAGCTGGGGCGACGGCTGGCAGCCAAACCCCGAGCTGCCTGCAGAGCAGACTGGGCTTCACAGCCCCCTGGAGGGGCAGGTTTCCACCCACATCCCCTGCCTGGGCTCCAAGGCCAGCGAGGCCTAGGGCCTCCCTCCCATGGCCTTGGGGAGCGGGGGGCTCTGACTGCTCCTCCTCCCCCTCCCCCTTTACACTCGGGGTGTTGGTCCTCCACCTGCCCCGGCTCTGTGCTCCCCCAGCCAGGGCAGTCCTGGGGAAGGGCAGTGGGGGATGGGGGAGGTGTGTGGTCTGACCGTGAGGGGACTGTTGGGGTCTGACTAGGAGCACTGGGCCCACCTGATGTTGAGGGGCTGTGTAGGTCTGACTCAGAGGGGTGGGGTGGGGTAGGAACAGGAATTTACCCCATCCAACCCCCGCTGCTCTTTGTCCCTTGACCGCCCCCTCCAGAGACCCCCCACCCACCCTAACTGCTCCCTAGGACCTCCCCCTGCAAACCTCCCTTGCTTCCTGATCCATGGCTGCCCCAACCCCTATCCTGACAGACCCCCGGGACTCTCATGCCCTATCCAACTCCCCTGCTCCCTGGCCGCCCCCTCCAGAAACCCCCTGCCTCTAACCACCACCCCAGGACCCCACCCCCTATCCAACCCATCTTGCTCCCTGTCCCCCTGACTGCTCACCCCTTATCCAAGCCCCCGGTGGCATGGCTCCGGGGGTGGGGAGAGAGTGTCTGGCTCTGCATGAAGCCAAACACGCTGCACTGTGGGAGCGTGCAACCCCGCCCCCCAGAGCTCTGTGCGCATTGCAGCATGGCTCTGGGGGAGGGAGAAAGGCGGGGGCAGGGCTGGGGGCAGCCTCCCCGGCCGAGGGGCCAGACAGGACAGTCCCATGGGCCGGATGTGGCCCGCAGGCTGTAGTTTGCCCACCCCTGCCCTAGGCTCTGCACGCCCATGCAGCCCCCACCACTCAGCCCATGTGTCCTGCCCCATGGCCAGCGCTCCCAGCCATCCCTGAAGTGTGAGAGGGTGTTGGGAGATGGGGAGGGCTCCTGGATAAGGTCTGCCCACCCCAAATGCTTTCAGAGCCTCTCCCAGGTCAACACACGTGCAACACTTCACCCCCCCCCATGTGAACTCCAGGCCCCCTCCGCAAGGCACAGTCAGGGAATGGGCCCCTCCCTGTGGCACCCCTGAACCTGCTGGGTTGGGACTCCCTGTCTAAGCAGGGCCACAGACGGCCCAAGGGACAGCTGCCCCCTCCCCAGTTGCACGCCAGCCCGAGGCTGGGGGGCAGAGGAGGCTGGGGTGGGTGGGAAAGCCAGGGGCTCTTGTGCTCAGTGCCAGCCCTGCCGCTGCCCCTCCACGGGGCCTTGGCCTAGCACCATCCCTGGACTGACGGGGGGTTCGCGGTGCATCGCCCGGCAGGTGTGCCGGAAGGACTGGCTTGGGCAGTGCCAAGCAGGAGAGAGCCTCCGGCCGCCAGCCAGCCCCCTGCGGTCTCCCGCACCCTGGCAGGTGGCGGATCCCAGCTCTCTGCCACGGCATCCCAGCCCCCACTCGGTGGGGGTAGTCACAGCCGCACAAGCCGCCGAGTGTGAACGCAGTTACACCTGCACCCAGCTGCTGCCTGGGTTTCCGTACAGGCTACACCCGTCTAACCAGTCCGGCCAGCTGGCCAACGCCAAAGGTTCGCAACTCGTGAGTCAGAACCCCCCAAAGTCATGGAAGAGACCCAGAGCCATGCGCTGGTTTGCTGGTTTGTCTGAAGGCTATAGGGTGGGGGTGGGGGGTTGCCCCGCCCCTGGGATGTGAGACAATTACTGTTGCCATAGGTTGGCACCTGCCCCCCAGGACTGTCCTGAAGTTCCCAGGACTTCAAGATTCTGTCACGGGATGAAACCTCCAGGAACACGTCCAGCCAAAACTGGCAGCCCTAGCTGCCGACGCTCCCAGATTTCTTCCTGCTCCCTGCAGCAGCTCGTATTGGCTGGGGGGGGGGGGGGGGGGAAGCAGCCAACCTCGGCACAGCAGAGCGTCCGGTGCCATCCCTGGCTGAACTCCTGTGGTGGGCACAGGAATGGTGAGCATATCAGGCACCGTTACAGGCATAACGGGCTCTGTAAGGTATCCCCCCAACCGACCAGTTCCACCGGTACTAGCAGCGTGTGCCGGAGCGTAGCGGGCTAAGCACAGACCCACAACAGGGTTGAGTTTTGTGAGCCGCTGTGACCTGAGAAGCATCTAATGCCCCAGCAATGACAGCGATTTCCCGGACCTGGCACGTACCCCCTGGATCACCCAAGAGTGGCATGAGAGGGGTCAAAGAAAAGCTGGTGTCTGGTCTTCAATAACCTCACCCACTGCACACACGGCCATTGTGTAAGTGTCAAGGACACACACGGAGCGTGATGTTCTTCAGTTCTCCGTTACGGGGCTGGTCAGCGGTAAAGGTGAACAACAGATTTTCTGTCAGACCAGAGAAGTTTATCTAACTGGCAGGGCAAAGGGCAAGGGTGAGGAAACATGCACCTCAACGGTTCCCTCTGCTACATCTGGGAGACAAAGACAATGCCCTGTCACCCGCCCACCTAGGAAGTAAGCGGACCACGTGCTTGCTTCATGTGAAGCGTGGCGGAAAACACTGAAGAGAACTTGAGCAAGGTGGGTGTCAGGAGACAGGAGGGCAACCGGCTAGTTAAGTTTAGTCTCCAAGAATTGTGTTTGAATTTTGTTTCCTAGGTAACCTTTGGTTTCCAATGTCCTTACTCACCTTCACTCGACTCTCTGATCTTTGAGAGCAAACGTACTTCTGTTTCCACTACCAACATCTCTCAGTGCCGCGGTGCTGGGCTTGGGCCGACTTTTACAAGCTGGTTGTTCTGATCCTAGAGGAAGAGCCGGCCTGGTTGTTCTGTGAGCACCCAGTGAACAGGGGCTGGACTTTGCAGGGAACGGTCCGAGGGTTGGTGTGTGCCTCTCGCGACCCGTACAGAGAGAGCGAGGCCTGCGGAGGCGTGCGTGGCAGGCAGTGCTAGTTCTGCCGCCGGAGGCTGGTGGTTTCAGGGAGCCGATCCACAGCAGGCACAGACAAGACCGCTCCACGCCAAGGACAGGAGGGGGCGAGGAGCCCCGGGGCCCTGCATGCCTCTGGGGAGCGGCACAGCTGCTAACGCAGAAGAAAGCTGCAAAGTCGCCAGTTATTTCCCGAGCAGGATGGGAGATTTCAGCAGGGTGCGGACGGCGCCCAGAGCCGAAGTTCCTCCTGCTTTAGTCTAAAATTGTAAGCCAAGCCCAGATCAAAAGGAACGGCAGCTCACCAGGACACTGCTTTGGAAACCGCGTGGGGTAGTAACCGTCCCCTCTGGGCATCATATCCCATGATGCTTTGTGGGCACTCGGGGTTGTGAATCACCTTGTTGCCACCTGCCTCCAGTGCAAAGGAATCTTGCCCGTGCCAGCCAGGTTCTAGCTCCTTCCCACAGCCAGCCTGTTAGCCACTTCAGCGCTCTCCGCTAGGCTACACCAGCCCTGCTGGGTGAGAATAGATGCACCCCGGCTCCTTCAATGTGTCCCCCTGTGGCTTTCAGTCCTCGATCACTGGGTCCCCCCAGAAATCCCAGATCCTCTGTGCCCAAAGGAAGAGGGTCCCCCACTTTGCTGTAGCTCACCGCTCCTGTCTGACACACCACTCTGGAGGCCAATTCTATTCAATGTATTTAAGAAAGAGTCAAGATTTAAATAAAAATCAGCGCGAGAGACGGGAATGAATGTGCACTGTTCAACACCTGTATCGGGGAGCTGGAAGAAACCATCAAACTGTCACCGATGAAGTTCACACACGGCCCAAAAATAAGACAGTGACTAATTCAGAGTGACCTGGATCGCACGGTAAACTTGGCACAAGGCAACCGTATGTGTTTTAACGGGGTTAAATGTAAACACATTCACTGGGAACAAAGCCTGTCTGCCAGATTTCCAGGAGCAGAGACTCCAAAAGAGATTTGGAGATAATCAGCGGACAATCAGCCCCCAATATGACAGCTGTGGCCAAAAGAGCTAATGCAATCCGGATACATAAACAGGGGAATCTCGAGTACCTTCGTGGGGAACAAATATTTACTAATGAGACTCTTCCCTCTAGCAGAGGAAGATCTATTCTAACACATCCAGTAGCTGGAAGCTGGAGCTGGTCAAGTACAGATGTGAAAGAAGGCATACATTTTTAATGGTGGGAGTAATTCATATTGGAACAAGTTACCAAGGGGCGTGCTGGATTCTCCATCGCTAACCATTTTACAATCAAGAGGGGATGTTTTTAAGAGGTTGCCCTAGGAGCGATTTTGAGGCTATCCTCTGGCCTGTGCTACACAGACCAGAAGGTCCCAGCTGGCCTTGGAGTCTATGAACTTATTCTAAAGCTCAAACTTCACTAACACGTTCCCCTCCTGGCTAAAGAACTTTTTCCCCACTCAAAGTTCTGTCCAGTATTTTCAACCAAGCCTGGCTGGGATCCCTTTTTCATGAAGCCAACTCGCTCTCCATTTACTTCCTCAGTGAAGGATGCCAGGGGTGTCTGCACCCCCAAATGCACCACAACGGCCCTTGGATGTTCCCCTCAAGAGAGCGTCTCCCTTCCCCTCTTGCTCCGGCTGTTGTCTTTTCCTGGCAGTTGCCTTCTGAAGTCTCCACCAGCTCTTCAGCAGTATTTGACTCCTACTTGGGTCCCAGGGGTATGTGGTGCGTACGCCTTGGCACGGCCCCCCTGCACAGGGGGAATGTCACCCTCTGGGGGAAGGAAAACTTCATGGCTCTGAGCCCTGGCGGTGGCTGTGTTGACCACAGGGCGCTGGTGGGTGGGGCAAGGGACGAGAGCCGTCCCTGGGGAGCTGAGCCCAAGCTGCTGGGGGGCATGGGCCCCCTCTGCTGCCCTATGCCCAGACCCAGGGGAGGTGTAGAGGCCCCACCCAACGGGCACTGCCTGCAGAGGAAGGGGCTGAGCTGGGCTCAGGACATGGGACAGGCCAGCCCAGGCCCAGCTCTGACTCCTCCGTGTGCCTCCCTTGAGGAGCGCAGCCTCCCCCCATCCCTGCTGACTGAAATCCACCGTCCCGCCAAGTCCTTCCCACTCCCTTATCAGCCGCAGCAGGTTATCTCTCCGAGCGCCACATCACCCGCTCCTTGAACGCAGAGCAACCGGTCCTGCACAGCCGGGGCACGGCCTGCGAGGGCACCCACAGTGCCCTGGCAACAGCCCCGACAAACAGCACAAGGACAGCACACAACCACCCCCCTCCCCCGCACACACCGTCCCTGTAAACCCCCCCACAAACACCCCCCAACATCCACAGACACAACACCCCCCCCCAAGTCACGCTGCCTCACCGAGGGACGACAACCCTGAAACACCCTCCCAACACACAAACACAGAGACAACACCCTAACAAACACCCCCAGCTCCTCCCTGGGTAACAGGGCTGTCACAAACTACACACGCCTGTAGCGTGGACCTCCTGACAACCCGCACGACGTGCTTTCAATCACCCTGCCGTGTTGTGCGTGCTCACAGCCCCGGCCGCCCGCCCCTTCAGCTAACCCTGCACAAACAACACAGCCCAGCCCCCCGAGAGGAACATCCTCCGAGCTGCTCACCAGCAGGCACTCCCGGGGGGCTGGCTGGCTTGGGGGATCGTACCAGCGACGGAGTCCCCCCAGACGCTGCCTCGGTCTCTCGGGACTTGCTCTTCCCGCTGCCTCCGGGGAGACTCCATTTGACGCCCACTCCCGAGCCCTTGATCTCCCAGCCAAGGAAGGCAGCCCTGCCTGGGAGGCGGCCGGCAGACACGGAGCTTGGCTTTTCCCAGCTGCCTGCTGACTCTGCCATGGCCAGCAGGCCCAGACCCCGGGGATCCCGTCCTCCCCTGGCCTGCACTTCTCGGCCGCAGCTTCAGTCCCAGCCCAGGAACACAACTGGTGGGGCCAGATCCCAAAACACACTGTCAGCTGGAAGCCCATCTAGAGGCCCAGGGCTTAAAGGGCTGTGAAGACTGAGATGAGGTGGAGCGGAGACAGGGTCGGCAGGGAGAGCCGTCAGGAGGCTGCCCGTGCTCGGTGGGTAACAGAAGCCATGAGTGATGCTAGGCTCCTGGTAGAGACTCGTCCGCTCTGCAGGGACCAATGCCCCTCCCCCAGGATTTGCAGTGACTCTCCAGCAGCATTTTCCGAACAGTCGGGGCTATCGGTCACCCAGACACAGCACTGGGAGGCCTCCGGTCACCCAGAGACATGCAGGTTAAAGCATCGTCCGTTCTGCAATCCACTAGCCGAGCTGTCGTGAATTCCACTCGCAGGCTCTCGTGCTCTCTCGCTTCCTTCTGTAGTCAGTTCCCAGGTGAGAGCATCCAGGATCCTTCCAGAAGCCACCTCAACACCTTCCTGTCCTTTGTTCTCAAGGGGGGTTTCCGCTCAGCTTCCCTGATGAGAGAGGGAAATCCCTCTCCCCTTGGGTCACTCCTGATGACTGGGTTTTCCAGTCTTCTCAGATTTTCCATTGATATGGGTTGGCCTAGGTCAGTCCTTTTTAATAACCCTTGGTGCGGAGAAAATAAATCAGGAAGTGTTATTTACTCCTTCTCATAACACCAGAACTAGGGGGTTACCCAATGAAACTAATAGGCAGCAGGTTTAAAACAACCAAAAGGAAGTGTTTGTTCACACAACGCACAGTCAACCTGTGGAACTCCTTGCCAGTGGATGTTGTGAAGGCCAAGACTAGAACAGGGTTAAAAAAAGAACTAGATAAGTTCATGGTGGATAGGTCCATCAGTGGCTGTTAGCCCGCATGGACAGCGATGGTACCTTTGTTTGCCAAAAACTGGGAATGGGCAATAGGGAATGGATCATTTGATGATTCCCTGTTCTGTTCATTCCCTCCAGGGCACCTGGCATTGGCCACTGTTGGTAGACAGGAGACTGGGCTAGACGGACCTTTGGTCTGACCCAGTCTGGCCGTTCTTGTTTGTTTATGTTCTTATTCAGTCCACTCAGCCTGGCGAAGCTCACACCCTACGGCCACGTCTATGCTGCTACGTCTGGTGGCAAAACTTGTGTCCCCCGGGGCAGTGAAAAAACAGCACCCCCGAGGAACCTAAGTTTCACCAGCATAAACAGCAGCGTGCACAGCGCTGTGTCGGCAGGAGAGCCGCTCCCGTCAATGTGGCTAGCGCCAGGAGAGCTCCATGGTGTAGACATGGCCTTAGTCTCTCCACCTGTCAACTTACTCCTTTTCCCCCAACTGGGTAACAATGCAGAGTAGGGGGGGAAACTGAGGTACACACGGAGTTCATCCAAATATTACCAATTCCCACTTGGTCACGTCTCCGTAGTCCAAGCGCTTTCCATTTGTCCAGCTGTCTCCTGCTCTCTTGGGCCCAGTCACACTCCTCTGCCCTGACTCTGTGTCCTGCAGAGCTCATCTCCCTCAGCCCAACTGGGCACATGCTCCTGCTGAACGTCAGTCCGTCCCTTTGTCCCACAGCAGAACAGACTGGGCACAAGGTCCCACTGCTCCGAACCCAGTAGGAGCAAACACCAGCTGGCAGCTTTCTTGCTCCGAAATCCCCATGTCTGCTCCTCCAGAAAGCTCTGTGCCCAAGCACACGAACTGTTCTGGAACAGAGTGCCCACGCAGGCGGCTGGCGCTAGGTTCCCCACTTAGCGAAGCCCCAAGGCTCCGCCAGAAAGGGAAGAATAAGGCCAGGAAAGTGACTCGTGAAGGTGTGGCCCTTGTATTTCTGCAACACGCTTCATTTTTCTCTGTACTGCATCTTTAAACTTCAAAGAGCCGGCCTGCCCGCAGGGAGAGCACACACCGCGCTCTCCCTTCCCGGAGGACTTGGCTTTGGGTCTTTCTCGTTGCTGTTTTCCTTACAAAAGTCCTTCCACCGACCGCCCAGGCTGCCCCAGAGGGATGGGAACCAGAGCTCGGCTGCAACCCACCCCTGTCCGAGCAGGGGAGGTCGCAAGGATCTGAGCTCATTTTGCAGAAGCCAAGGATCCAGCATCTCATGGGACACTCTGGCTTCTCCCACGGCCTGGTTGGATCCTCACCCGCGCGGCTGGGCTGAAGGGATGATCTTGCAGCGTCTCCTTATGGCCACTCGGGGTGGTGTGGGGCTCCGTAGGCAGCCAGGTGCCCCTCTGTCTCCCCCGTTGCAGCCCCCGTACTGGGAAGGAGGAGGCAGCAGAATGGGCAGAAAGGAGAGGGGGAAATGGTGGCCCCAAGCTCCCTCCTTGTCCCAGCTGCTTCTCTAGCCTCCCTCACAGGATCCGCTCACCCTCCGACCCAAGTTGTGTGCGGGGCAGGGGAGGGGGGAATCGGGGACATCTGCATCCCCATGGGGGCGATGAGGGAGGATGGGGATTGCTCCCAGCCCCACAGTTCCTCTGTGCTGGCTCCGCTGAGGAAGGGGATCCTAGGGCCGGTGTCAGTCTGACCCCCGCCCAGGAATACCGTGGCACAAAGGCACCCTGGGAGGAGGCACAGGGCCTGGGCAAGGCCGGCACCTCGGTGATCCTGCCTCATGCGCCCCAGAACAAGGGAGGCCCAAGCCACCTCCCCTGCCTCCTGCTGGCCCAGGGGTGATTCTGGCTGCTGGCACTCACAGAGCGCTGGTTGGGTTTGTTTCGCTTTAGCTCTCTTGGGTCAGCATATCTGGGCCTGCAGGTCAAGGTCAAGGACTGTTTGAATGCCAAGTCCAGGCTGCCCGATCTGGGTACAACGCCTGCAGCGCCAGCCCGGCCGAGCAGAGAGAGGTGCCGGGTAGGGAGTTGTGAGCAGGTGTCATGGGAGCCCACAACTCCCTAGGGTCACTGGCATTCAGGCTAGTTTTATCTTCTAAATAAAAAAGGAAATCCTGGGGCAGGGACTTGTCTAGTGACTAGATGGGGGAAAGGGGGGAGATCTGGGAGCCAGGATTCCTGGGTTCTGTTCCCAGCTCTGCAGTCGCTAGTGAGCTGGTCACTGTCACCCCGGACAAGTCCCATCCCTGCTCTGTGCCTCAGTTTCCCCATCTGTATCACCGTGCAACAGGCCCACCGGTATAAAGTGCTACGCTAGTGCCAACTATTCAGTGGGGGACACTGAGGCACAGAGAGGGGCCTGCCCATCAGACAAGGGCATTGGTACTCATGAGCACAGAATCCCCATCTAATGGCACCTCCATGCTCTCCCTGTGTTAATGCCAGCCACATCCTGCCTCCTCATCTCCCCTCCTCCGGTCACCCGCACAGGGCAGGACCCTTCACTTCCCGCTCTCCTCCACGTTGGGGCCTTGCCGTGCGCCGTTAAATATCTGCCACGCTGCACCCTAGAGCTGGCTGCGTGCCAGTGCTGGTGAAGGGGGCAACGTGCCAAGCACGCCGCGGAGCTGGGAGGCAGACGGGGCTGGGGAAAGGTCAGATAGTGGCCACCGGCTGACCTCGCTTCTCCACCGCTCCCTGGAGGGGCCGTTTATTGCCGACCCAGCCCTCTGCGCCCAGAGCCATGCACAGCTCAGTACCTGGTGCGGCAGGTGCCCTGGGATCTGACCCAGGGAGGAGCAGCCGGGCAAGGCCCGTTGGGAGGGCACCATGCCAAGGGCCGCGCTGCTGGCTCCTCCTTGCCTGCGGGGCGTGTGGGGCAGCCCCCCACCACGAGTCACATCCCCCGCGGGAGCCGGAGAGGAGCCAGGGAGGGGGTCGCTAGGTGCGGGATCCCGGCGGCCAAGCCACCGCCCCGGGCGCAGGGAACGCGACCCGGCGCCCGGCTCCGGGGGAGCCGCAGCGCCGAGCCCTCTGGGCCGCTCCCCGCCATGTCCCGGGCGGGAGGCGGGCGTGGCCGGCGAGGGGTTTCGCCGGGTGAGGCCCAATCAGCGGCCGGCCGGCGGCCCAGCCTCCCATTCAAGGAGCCGCCGCCGATCACCCCACGCGGCTGCCGCGCCGCCTTAAAGCCGGGCCGGGGCGCAGGACGTGGCTCCCTGCTCCCTCCCTCCCTTCGCCGGCTGCGCGCCCCACGGTCCCGCGGGGGGACTCCAGGCCGCTTCCCCGCACTGGCCGGGCGCCGGCTGGGGGCCATGTGGCCGATCCTCTGGGCGCTGCTCTCTCTAGCCGAGCCGGGGTCCTTCAGCGGGAGCGACCCCTTCTGCTACGTGGAGGCGCCGGGCACCGCACGGGCGGCGGGCACCGGGTACCTGAGCTTCCTCAGCCGGCGCTCGGGCGCCCTGGCCCTGTTCCAGAGCGCCTGGGACGGGGCTGGGCACCTGCTGGCCTGCACCGTGCAGGAAGAGCCCTGGGTCACCCGCCTCTACCAGGAGTCCTGTGCCAAGCGCCCACGGGGCAGCCTCTTTGCCAGCCCGGCGCGCCAGCAAGCCCTGGACAGCCTGGCCCGGCAGGTGACCGCCTGCAGCAGGGCTGAGCCCTGGGGGGCCGGCAGGCCCCGGGTGAGGAGGGCACCCATGGGCAAGTGGACAGGACTGGCCCTGGGGGAGCCCGGGCGCCGGAGGACCCGGCGGGGCTGGACGATGCCAGGGACGCTGTGGTGCGGAGCCGGGGACTCCGCGGAGAACCTCACCGAGCTAGGTAAGAGCCGTGGAGCTGCAAGGTCCCCCGGGGCCCAGCGGGGACCCAACACCGTGGGCAGGGGGAGCCGGCAGGCCCCAGGCTAAGGCCAAAGAGGCTGGAATGAGCTGAAGGGGGTTAAACTAGCTTCCTGCATGTGCCTAGTGGTGACCCTATGGCACATGCTTGGGCCTGGGTCCCCATGGTGCCTGGGGGGGGGCTGGGGACAGGGAGGCACCCCCCCCTTATGGGGCTGCCTGGTCCCCCTCGCCATTCTACCTGCGGGAGCTGCCTGTCAGAAGGGACTGGACTAGGCCTCGGACCTAGCTGTGGTTCCAGTGGGATGTGGGCTCCCAGCCTGGAGCAGCTACCTGGGCTGATGCCCCTGAACCCAGCCAGCTCAGGGTCCCTCTGTCGGGTCTTTGATCATCTTGGTGGATGGGGCTGGTTCCTAGTGACCCCAGCGTGGGCTGGCCCTGCTGCCGGGGGAGTTCACCCCCCGCTCCTCCAGCCTGCGAGCCCTGCCGGAGGGGTGTAAGTATCTGTGGGAGCTGGCCCAAGGCCGCTGCGTTTCTGAGCATGGTGATGATGGGCCAAGGTGACCCTGTGGGGCCAAGATGTTCCACAGGCTTCTTGAGGGAGGCCCTAGAGATGCTCTAATGGGACCGGGCCTTCAGCCAGCCCAGAGCCGGGTTGGGTGCCGATCTCTGCTGGGGATCGTGGCCGATGCGTGTGACAATAACCCACCCTGCGGTTCCCCTGCTGCGTGGGCACTAGGTGCCCTGCCCATCACCCGCAGGGGGCAGCAGTGGGGGCAGTGCTGCCCCAGCCCCCCTCAGCCACCCACCCTCCCCTGCAGGGATCTTCCAGGGGCCGGACTTGTGCTGCCGGGAGCACGACCAATGCACCGAGCAGCTCTCTGCCCTGGAGTACAACTACGGGATCCGCAACTACCGTCTTCACACCGTCTCGCACTGCGACTGCGATGCCAGGTGAGCCCGGCTGGCGGGGGAGAGCCTGGGCCGGCGCCCCGGGGCTCAGCCGCTGGGGAGCTCCTGTCTGTATCGCAAACCCACCCTGGCACCGGCGTTGGCACCTGGAGCGGGGAGGCTGCGAGTCGGGATTGAGGAGCATCAGCAGAGGCCTGCGGGTCCCCTCTGCCGATCTTGCGTGGCACGGTTGGGAGCCCCCAGCCACGCCATGCAGCACAAGTGCCCCCCCCCCGTGGAGGTACCGGCAGCCCCCACTGACTCCTGATGCAGGGGCTGCGCACCCCAACAGAGCGGTTAACCGGGCGTTCAGCATGGGAGGGGGCTGGCATTAGACAGCGGCAGGGCTCCTCTGCGGTCCTTCTGTGCCCCCGCCGCCCTCCTCGCTCACGCCCTGCCTCCCCCTGCCCGGGCTGGCAGCCGGCGGCTCTGACACCCCTGGCCTGGTTGCAGGTTCAGACAGTGCCTGCTGGAGCTCAACGACACCATCTCCAACATCGTGGGCGTCACCTTCTTCAACCTGCTGGAGGTGCCCTGCTTCGTGCTGGAGCCGAGCGAAGCCTGCGTGGACTGGCACTGGTGGGGAGGGTGAGTACCCCGCAGCCCCTGGCCCTGCTCACAGCTTTCTCGGGGCGGGGGCTCTCTGACCTCGGCGCCGTCCGGCTGGAGCTGCAGCCGGTTTCCCCGGCCCAAGGTTCAGGGAAGCGTCTCTGGGCACGGCGCCCAGCTCCTGGCTGCGTCACTGGAGCGGGGGCTGTGCCGGGTTTCTCACTGGCGTGTCCCTGCAATGCCCTTTGCTAGCAGTGCTGGGTGTAGTAGCGGTAGAACCGGGACCATCCCCGGAATGGGCAGCGTTCCCATCCACCCCGTACCGTGGGCTCGTCTCCGGGGGCCTGGTGCCACCCAATGGGGGTGCAGAGATCAGCTGCCCAGGGACTCTCTGTGTCAGCATCTCAGACCTCCTGAATCCTCCCAGAGCGTGTGGAGCGGCCAGGGGCTAACCGGGGGGAGCAGGGTTGGCTCAGATGAGGGAGACAGTGTGGGAATAGGACCGACGCTGCCTCTGGTGAGCTGGGGCGCAGGGACGGGCCTGGCACCGGCCCTGGGAGCGCGGTGAGGTCATTGAACTCCAGGCACCTCGAAGTGTCTCTCCAGCTGGGCGGGGTCTCGGGCAGGCTGCTCACGGCGCCACGCCAAGGAGGCAGGAGCCCCAGGGCACGGGGCGGGCTGGGGAGGGAGGGAGGGACTCGCCTAGCATGGTGTTCCCTGCGGGTCTGGCTGGTGGTGGAGGGGAATGAGGGGGAGACAGGACAGGAGGGGACCTGTGGTGGGACCCAGCCCTGCCTGGTGGGGGTCACTAGGCTCTGCTACCATCCAGTGTGTGGCCCTGCTCCCTTCTCCGACCCTGGGCTGCCTCTGTCCCCATCTCTCCCGCTGGCCATGGACTGCCAGTGTCCCCGGCCGTAGGCTGGCTCCTGGCTGCGACTCCCCGGCTCGGCCGGTGAAGGCCGGGTGTTCCCTGGCGGGCCCGCTTCAGGGGAGGGTGGGCTGGGGTGAAGCAGCTGGGTGCCCGTGGGGTGTAGGCCGGTCTCGCTCCCTGACTGGCTGCCGTGGGTGGCACGACTCGGCAGGCGGGATGGAGCCGGTCGGCCCCTCCCTGTTCCACCCCCACCCTGGCACTCCCACATCCTGGGGCATGGTGCCAGCCAGGGCATGGCTCTCCGGAGCTCCAGCAACACGGCCCTCAGTGCCAGCTGGGAGGAGGGCGGGTATGGGGGTGCTCTGGGGAGTGTGGGGGTATCGCCTTGCCTCACTCCCCCTCTGTTCCCCAGGTGTAAGCGCTATGGCCCCGTAGCCCTGGCCCGGCTGGTGCAGCAGAGCCAGTACCACTACGGCCTGCCCCAGGGGGAGACGGCCAGCCCTGCCCCACGCCCCCCGGGCAAGGGCAAGGAGCACGCCGGGCGGGGCAGGAAGCGCCTGAGGAAGAACAGGAAGAGGCCTGGGCAGGATGATGGGGCCCCGGGGTCACAGAGCCCCAGAGAAGATCAAAGACCTGTCATGGCCCCCACACCCAGGGGCCTGGGCACGCTGCCCCCTGCCCCTACTGTGCCCACCGCCCCACACAGGCATGTCCCGGGCCTGGGGGGGCAGGAGGCACCGCCCCGTACAACAAGGGCCTCAGAGCAGGGCCCCACGCCGGGGGCCAAGCCCCCAACCCCCAGTGGGGCTGGAACGGAGGGGGCAGGGCAGGACGGGGACTCGGCGCGCCCTGCCCCGAGGACTGACTCGCCGCTCGCCCCTGCCTCGGAGCCACGGCGCCCCCTCACACCGCACCTGCCCGAGCTGAGCCGCCAGGGTGAGTCAGGGCTCTAGGCACGAGGGTGGGGAGCAGAGGGGGGTGGGGGGGGTTGCCAGGGGTTCTCTGGGGTGGGAACTCCCAGAGAGCGCCGGTGCCCACGGCGTGTGCACGGAGAGCTTGGGTGCCCGTGGCACAGCATTGTTCAGGGTTTCTGGGCCCCTGACCTGTGGGGAGGGGTGTGAGTGATGTGCCTCCGGTGACCCCCAGCCCAACTCCCTCCCCCCCAGCCCCAGCCAGGAGCTGCGGATGCTACCGGCGCCTGGACCAGTGTGAGCACAAGATCGCCCCCCGTGAGGTCAAGTACCAGCTGCACAACCCGGACTCCCGCACCCTGTTCCACTGCAACTGCACCCGCAGGTGAGTGCCACTTCCTTGAGCAGCGGGGCCCTGTCTACGGCCGGGCTCCCCTTGGGGTGCAGCGGGGTAGGTGCCCCGTACTGGCACTGATTGGTGTACGGAGTGAGGGACCACGGGCCTACTCCTTCCCATTGTTGCTCCAGCTAAGCCTGGCTCCCAGGGACTGGGCCAGCTGGTCTCTGCAGCGGGCGAGGGCCCTCGAAGGGGGGTGGAGTTGCTGGTGACTCTGCCCAGCAGGGGGCACTGGGTGCCTGTCTGGAGGGCACCAGCCCATGCCCGGTGTTGGGGTCCTGCTGTGAGCTGTGCCCTGTCCCCACAGGCTGGCGCGGTTCCTGCACCGGGCGAAGGGCCCCAACGAGGTGGAGGAGGAGGTGCTGGCCGACTTCATCTCCCCGGCCTGCTTCGTGCTGGAGCCGCCTGCGGCCTGCGCCGAGGGGGGGCAGCCGCCCAAGTGAGTGCCCAGGCCAAGTCCCGGGGCGGGAGGAGGGTGGCATGGAGTCCCCTGCAGCCTGGGCTCCCAGTCTGGGGGTTGCGAGGAGGTCCCCTGTCCTGGGACGTGGGGGCTGCCTGGTTTGGGCTCGCAATGCAGCTTTCTCGCCAGCCGGGGGCAGCACAGGCTCACCCCGCGCAGAGACAGGGCCCGAGGGATTGGAACCCGGCTCTCCTGTCTGGTGAGGGGCCGGGCTGGGGGCACCGCTGGCATTGAGGGCCCCCGTGCAGTGCTGTGGGCATTCAGGGGCCCTTTTCCCCACCTGGGGCAGGACTAGGTGCTCGCTGGGAGGAGCCCCTGGCCCTGCCCCGGCTGCCTGGCAGCCGTCTGTCATTAACAGGGGCAGTGCCATGGCAGGATCTGGCAGAAGGCACTGCCTGAGTGGGGCACATGGGGCCAAGCGGTGGGGTTTGGGGGGAGTTCCCAGGCCTGGAGGCTGTGGGAGGCTGGTAGAGAGAGAGGCTCGGTTCAGCTCCCCCTAACGTGTCCCCATGAGCCCAAGGGAACAGGGTGGACTGGGGGGGCTGGGCTTCAGCCCCATGGGGGTTGGACTTTCCCCGGTCTAAGTGTCCTCTTCTCTTCCAGCTGCATCGGGCCAGGCCGGGCCGTCCTGGCGCCTGCGCGGCACCTGAAGAACACACTGGGGCGGTGGCAGGCGCGGCCCGTGGCCTCCAAAGTCAAGCGACAGGAGGGGGAGGCGCAGGGCGGCCCCCCCAGACTCTACGACAAGTGTCTCCAGCTGGCCAGGGCAGCCCGGCGGTCAGCCCGTCCCCCAGCACCCCGCTGAGCCCGGGGCACAGCCTGGACGTGGGCGCATGGAGCCGGCCTGGCTGCAAGGGGAACGTGGAGCTGACATCGCAGCCAGCCCTGCCCCAGCTCTGCAGCGCTGGGGCCGGGAGCCTGATGCGTGCGGACGTGGGGCTAAGCCAAGGCACTGCCTCCCCTCGGTTTGCCTGGGTCCCTTGAACACTGGCCCCCAGGGGAGAAGCTCCAGGCCAGGACATGACTCAGCTGGGGGGCAGGGGCAGTGTCTCCTCGGGACTGCAGGTGTGTGTGTGTGCGGGAGGGGGGGTTAGATGTGGGGAAAACAGCCCCACCCTGTGGGGAATCCCATGCCTGGGGTAGGGGCAGCTGCCCTTAGCAGTACCTCCCCCCCCCGAGGGCCTGGCTGTACCTCCCCAGGGTGAGGGGGAGTCAGGACTGGGGGCTGCTGTTCTGAGCCTTGCTGGGGGGGGGGTGGGCTGTTACTGCCCTGCCCTGAGGGGGCAGCACCAGCCCTGGTACCTGCAGGGACTTTCCTAGAGTGTCTATTTTTTTAAATCTTTTTCCCCCTCCCCTGGCACGGGGGCACTGCCCCACCTGGGTATGAGGCAGAGGGGGCTATTCCGGTGCAGCCTGAAGCAGGCATGGAGCTGTGTGCTGGGGCCAGGAGCCCCTGTTTTGTAAATAATGCACCAATAAAGTGTTTCCTTCCCCCCTGCTGTGGACTTGGATGCTGGGCAGCAGCGTGGGTCGAGCAGCCCCCTGGGATGGGGCTACTTCTCTGTCCCATCAGCCTCTTGTACGTGTCCCCCACCCCCATTCTGTGCCCTCCCCCTCTCCCAGAGCTGGGCCCACTCAGGCCTCCACCAGAAGAGGAGTGGGGGAGGGCTGCAGGCCCGGCACTATGGTCTCTTTCCACGCCCCCAGCTCCACGGGAAGGGCAGGTGCCCCAGCCAGCCACGTGCCTGCGTGTTCGGTATTGGCCAGGGGGCATGTTACTAATTGTGCAGAGCAGGGGAGCCAGGGGGCACACAGCTGGGGGGGAGGGGAGCTAGGGGGTGCACATGGCTGGGGGAGCTGTTTTCATGTGGCAGGTAAGGATATGACCCAGAGAAAGCACCTAAGGCCCAAAGTGCCCAAGGGAGGCTGGGCCTTCAGGCACCCCCTGGGACTAGTACCCTGCTTTCACTAGCCCCCATAGTGCTGTGCTGGGGCATAGGGGCTGGCACTAAGTGCCAGGGGGTGCCCCCCCTGCTCCTTGCAGCATGGCATCCTAGGGTGCTGCACAGGGACTAGCACTGAGCACCAGGGCATGCCCCCTACTGAGCAATGCCATCCAACGGCGAGGGCAGCCCAGGTCTTCTGTGTGAGAGCCACGGGAGCAGTGCCTTAGCCAGGGCGGGGCTACAGGCACCACCAGCCAGGCCCAGGGGGTAACCCTGCCTCAGCTCTGCCTGCAGATACCAGTTCAGCCAGTCAAAGCACAGGATGGGCACCTGGGGGGTGGGTCGTTTATTCCATCAGCTGCAATGTGGTAGGACAGGATCCATCAGTTCTGCCCCATTGCCGAGCCGTAGGCCCCAGAGCAGCCAGCCCCCCACGCTCCCGGGCAGCTTCGGTTGTTCCCTCCCTCCTGGAGCCAGCCCCACCGTGACCAGCACTCAGCCCTCCTGCCCCTCTGGGTGCTTGGCACCCTCCCCCTGGGAGACTCCTCAGCACCCACTTCCCTGTCCATGGGGCCAGCCCCACTGTCTCCTCTCTTCCCCAGCCTGCCCCAGCTGGGCTCACTACACCCTGCAACTTGGTGTGCCAGCTGCCCACAACCATCTCTGGCAGCCCTACCCGCATCCCCCTGGCACAGCAACTGGTGCCAGGGACCCTGCCCTACCCAGCGTCCGGCTCCCTGGCCCTGCTCATGCCCCATGGATTCTGTGCTCCAGGGTGCCCAAGGCCCAGCCGAACCCTGCGGCGCCGCCTCGGAGCTCATGGAACGGGAGCTGGGGCGCAGGGTTTCACGGCTGGCACAGCTAACGTGGAGGAATGGGCGCCGCGGCCCCCCCGCCCAGAGCATCACTGCACTCACCCGGCGGGCAGGGGTGATGGGGCGAGTGTCCGTGTGGAGCGGAGCGTCCGGGCGGGGCATGTGGGTCGCTAACGGCCGTTGCCTACATCACACCAGTGGGGACGGATCACGGAGCGGGCAGGAAAGGCGGCACACACGGCAAGCTCGACACGGGGATTGTTGTACGTGGGCGCGCAGCGGCCCGGCCCAGCCGTCACGGCGCGGGGCCAGCCGCTCGGCCCGGCGCGGCTCCGTTGGCGGCCGCAGAGGGCGGGGGGCCCTGGCTGTCCCTGGCGCCGCTCCCCTCCTTGGGGGAGGTGCTGAACAGGTTGGCAGCCCCGGCCTTAGGGCTGGTGGGGCTCATCCTCCTGGCAGGGTAGCCCTGGTCCGCGCTCGCCCTCCTGGGGCCCATGGCCTGGTCGACGGTCTCCAGGCGAAGCGCGGGCAGCAGGCCGAGGTTCCGGGGGTTGGCCCTGGCCAGCGGGTGGTCGTCAGAGAGGCACCAGGGGCCGCAGGCCTCCCCCGCGGTCCTGTAGCCAGGGCCCCGGCTGCTCTCCCGGCTCTCGCCCGCCCGCCCTGGCTCCTGGCTGTTGGCGTTGCGCCGGGGCGGCTCTTTGGGCAGCTGGATGCTGGGGATGTCGCCCTTCGGGGGGCGCCGGCTCTGGGGGGACGGGCTGCGGCTGGCCCCCCGCTCGCGGCTTGCTGGCCTCAGGACGAGCCCGTGGAACTTGGGGAGGCCGGGGCTGCGGCTCCGGTGGCTCTTCATCTTGCCGGGGCTGGGGCTGCGGGACTTGGGCGCCAGCAGGACCAGGGTGCTGTTGTCCTCCTCCTCGGAGCTGGGGTTCGAGCTGTCCGTGGGGCTGCTGCTCTCCTCCGTCGTGGGCAGCGAGATCTGCGCGCCCACAGAGACCGTCAGGGGGAGACCGGGCCCTGCCCAGGGGGAGCGTGTGGGGAGAGGGGGGTGTCGCGGGACAGGTGATATAACCAGGCCTCCCCCTCTCCTGCCCCTCAGCTGCCGGGGGTGGGGGATAGACAGGTCACGGGGCAAGGCCAGCCCAGCTTCTGGGGGGTCTGGGCAGCAGTTGGCACCACGGGGCCCCAAGAACCCCCCATGTCATTCAGCTCACACACGCCAAAGCTCCCCTCCCCTTCGTCCTCCATTTCCTCTCCCCCACGGTGATGCCCTTGTACCCTGCACAGCAGCCCCCTCCCCGCAGTCCCTGCGCCCACCTGTATGGTGACCCCCCACCCCCCAACGGGCCTGGCCCGCCATGGACGGGCCTGGTGGGAAGCTGCTCACCTGGAAGGGCTCCGTCACCCCAGTGATGCTGCTGTAGTTGTTGCCGTAGTAACCGAGAATGTATTCGCCCTTCCCTTTGGGTAGCGCCTCCTCCGAAAACACCACCTACAGCCCCGGGGGAGCGAGGAGGCATCACGGGCCGTGCCAGCCACACAACACGGGCCCTGCCATGCCCCCGGCCCACCCCCAGAATGGCGGAGCACCCAGCGAGGGAGCACAAACGCGGGCCCATTACAGTGCCCCTTGGCATACCCAGGAAGGACGTGGGGCATCCAAGGGCGTTTCTAAGGGGGCAGGCGAACGCAGAACTGGCAGCCGGAGAAGTGCCCAGACTCTGGAGAGGGCCTGGCACTAGTCGTGAGAGCCGGAGCTGGGCGCAGGGCACGTTCCGACGGGCACAGGGAGACTGGCACCCTGGCAGATGCAGGATGTCCTGCTAACCACGGCTGCCCCGCCATGGGCCGCGTGCCCCACCCAGCCTTGAGGGCGGCTGTCCGAAGACACCCTGGGCTGGGAGATCCTCAGGCTCTATCAGGGACGAAGGTCCCCTGGCTGGCGCGGGTGCCCAGCCCAGCAGGGAGGGCTCGCTCCCTGTTGTGGGGGGAAGAGGGTGGGGCTCGGTGGGGTACTTGGGAGGCAGAGGCAAAAGGAGTGGCCAGCCGGGGGCATGGCCATGAAGGGGGGGGGGGGGGGGCCCCCCCCCCCCCACGCTCACACACCTGGTACACGCTGCCCTCCGCGTCCTCTTGTTTGGCCCACACGTAGGCCACGTAGTCCTTGTAGTGCCTGAAGCCCACCTGGAGCAGGGAGAAGGGCCCATGGAGAGTGAGACGGCACCACGCCCCAGCCAGCCAGAGAGTGCCCAGTGCTGACCCCTGCCCACCCCAGTGTGCCTCACCCCGACCCCTAACCCTGCCCACCCCCCTGTAACACTGACCTGCACGGCCCAACTCCCACCCGCCTGCACCTAACCCGACCCCCTGACCCCGCACACCACTACAATCTAATCAGTTGGCACCAGACCACGCCCAACCCTAACGCCTGACCCCTAACCCCAGGATGCTGGATTCTGACCCCTAACCCCAGAGCCTGCTCATACCCCCGAGCCAACCCCCAGCCAGCCCCTGCCAACAGCCTGGCCTGGGCTGGGGGCTCCATTTAAGACACCTGGGGCCCAATGTTCAGAGGTCCTGAGCCGCTGCCTAGACCCACCCACCCCCCAGCCCCCTCGAGGCACCTTCCAGGCTCGGAGCTGTGAGGGGTCCCTCTGTCACTTCCAGCCGCTGGCCAAGACCAGGCTCTACCCCACGCCTCCCGCCCCCCAGCTGCACAGCCCCATGGCCGCAACGCCCAGGGCAGGGTCTTGGCAGCTCCCAACCAGCAGCGGGCGGCTGTAGCCCCCGGGATCCACGAGCCGCTGGAGAATCCCATGTGCAGCAGGGGCAAGGAGAAGAGGGGCGGCCCCCGCTAGGAAGAGGGGCCAAACTCCTCCCAGGGGTGAAGACATTGAAGCCAAGGGAGTTACCCCAGGGGAGAACCTGGAGAGCAGGGCCCAGAGCCCGGCCCCCGTGTGGGAAGGGGAGCCCCTGGCGAGAGGTGCGGGGCGACCCCGCGTCCCCCATGGTGGCTGGCTGGCGAGGGGCAGGCGAACCTTGCAGGCCGCTAGAGTCTCAGCGCAGCCCAGGGGAGCCTCGGCCCAGGGGGATCTGAAAATCCCATTGCCCGGCTCCCTCCCACCGCTGTGAGGAGACACCCGGGTGAGGTACAGGCTGCTCCGGAAAGGCTCAGCCTGCAGGCTGAGCCGGCTGCCCAGTGCCGAGGGGCTCACCTGGGGGCCACGCTCACCCAGCTCCGGCACACACTGCACCCCCTTCTCCAAGGGCAGGAGACACCTGCCTGCTGGCCACCCCCCAGCCCTCTGGGCCTGCTCCCCCTCACACCCCCAGTCACCCCTCTCCCCCTGCATGCCCAAGGGACCCAGCACAGAGGTCAGGCGCACCCACAGGTGGGCCCCACACCCTGCCCCTCCGGCACTCAGCCCCACCCGCCCCCACCCTTACCCGGTAGAGGCCTATCCAGTCCCAGGAGCTCCTGTGGAAGACGGCGGCCACCTTGTATCGGACCACGGCTTGCTCGGGCCTGGACCACTCGTCGGCCACTTGAATCTCCACCAAGGGCTTGTCGGTCCTGGAGGCGAACTGCCGTGGAGAAGCACAGGGGGTGAGCGGCTGCCAAGCCCCTCCGCCGGGGAGCTGGGCCCTCGGGGCCGGCAGACCCAGCCTGGTGCCGGGGGGCTCCAGAGGAGACCGGCTCACCTGCACGGCGAAGATGGCTGCCACCGGCTTGTGGTCGCTCACCACGTACTCCATGTGGCTGCAGTAGCAGAGCTGGGTCACGGCCAGGACCGTCCTGCTGGGCCTCCGGCCGCCGGGGTTGTGGGGGGCGCCACAGGGCTTGATCTTCCAGAGGATGCGGTCGGTCCAGGCTGGTTTCCGCTTCTTGGCGCTACGTGGCAGGGGTGGGCACCGGTCAGCGGGCGCAGGGCAACGGGGACTCCCTGCAAACTGCCCCCCTCCCCAGCGCGGGCCATGCGGGAGGGGAACGGAGCCCATCGTGGGGGGCGCTCCCTGCTGCGACGGCTGGGATTCCTTGGCGACAAGGCGACTGCAGCCCCCCCCATGACAAGCCCCATGCCCCCCCCGTGCCGACACGGCCGCCTGTACCTGTACCCACCACCCATCCCCATGCCCCTCGTGCCGACACGGCCGCCTGTACCCACTACCCATCCTTATTTCCCCATGCTGCCGTACCCGCCCCCAAGGGTGCACTTGCCCTGTGTCTCCCATTTTGGAGCCCCGTCCCCAGCCCCCCCGCAGAAGCTGCTTTTCCTCCCTGCTTGTATTGCATCCCCCAGCCAAGCGCCAGCATCCTGCCAGGAGGAGAATGGTGCCCCCATTCCAGAGTTCGAGACCCCCCAGTGCCCACTCCCCTACCTCGGCCCCCCAGTCCTCTCCTCAGCCGCTCGCGCCGCTCCCCTACCTGGTGTCATACTGGTTGGTCCCCACGTCGAACTTGAACGTGGGCGGGAAGTTGAGGGGCCCCTCCTGGAAGCCACTCAGGACGGGCCAGGTGCCCTTGGCGATGTTCAGCTGAGGGAGGGGATCAAGAGGAACGGGGTCATTGGCGTGGGCAATCTCACAGGCCTCCCTCCCAGCCCCTGACCCACTCCAGGGAAGTTGGAGTGGGGCTCTGGGCTTCGGTGGATGGGGATCACGGAGCCCATGGCCCTGGTGACTCCCCTCCCCCTCTCCAGCCTCTTGTGGGGGCAGCCTCATTCCCGCCTGCCCTGGGGGACCCCAGTGGCCGTTCCCTGGAGCCCAGGGGAGGACAGACTCAGGGGCGAGGTGAGATCTCAGCCAGCACCTGTTCCTGCTGGAGCCCCAGCTGACAGCCTCATGCAAATACGTCCCCGCAGCTCCCGGGAACCCAGGCCGGGCTGGGAGGACTTTGCCCCAAGCCCAGGCCTCCAGGAGTGCCAGGCGGCTCCGGCGCCCTCTGCCCAGCCTTCGTGCAGCTCCGCGGTGCTCCGGGCGCCCCTGGGTCCGCCTGCCCGGAGCCCAGTGATCACAGGCCTCCTGACATCCACCTCAGAGCCCAGCGGTGCAGAGACGTGTCTCCCCCTGCCCGGCCCCTACACTATCCCGGGGAACCCCGCCCAGACCCTACACTCCCCTGAGGCCCCCGCCCCCGCCCTCATGCTCCCCCAGGGCCCCCAACCATCCCGTGGGAACCCCCACGCTCGCCCAGGGCCCCCTGCCCGGCCCCTACACTCTCCCAGGGGACCCCCCACTCACCCAGAGCCCCCAGCCCAGCCCATCAGCAACAGAGATTGTATACTGGGAGCTATTCCATTAGCAATGCACAAGCCTGGCTGGGCCCCCGCCCCCATCCCACCCCACCAGCCCTGTAGGGCAAAGGGGCTGGGATTAAAATAGCTCTGAGCCACTCCGCAGGGAGTGGAGGGAGAGGGAGGAAGGAGGCACTTTGCACTTTACTTTCCTGAGCAGCCCAAGAGCCCAACCCTCCCCCTTCCAGCCCCCCTTCAATCTCTGTCTAGGGGGGATTCCGCATTGTTCATGGAGCAAGAATGCAGGGGGGGCCGCAGGAGGACGTGGGAATGTTCTTAATGTTTTCTCTGAAGACTGTGTGGGTGCCTCAGTTTCCCTTATGCCTCAGTTTCCCCCATGCTTATCTTAAGTTTCTAGGTGGGGAGATAAGGGGGTGTGATTGTTGTAGAGCCGTAGAGGGCCAGTGTGATGCTGTCTTCACAGAGAATGGCCAACACCCTGTCTCCCGCCTACTGATGGCCTGGGCCCCTCCTCTGCAAGGTGCCAACTGAAGGTGTTGGAGAACAAAGAGATCAGGGGACTCCCGACCTGGGGAAAGAGACAGAGGCCAGAGGAGGGGCTGGAGAGTTCAGTTTGGAGCTGGCTGGGGAAATGGAGGGAGGCCCAGATGAGGTTCCGGACTGAGGAGTCCTGTTCTCTGTACCTACAAGCTCTAGTTTAGTCCGTGTTCCTGTCGTCTAATAAACTTCTGTTCCCCTGGCTGGCTGAGAGTCACGTCTGACTGCGGAGTTGGGGGACAGGACCCTTTGGCTCCCCCAGGAGCCCAGCCAGGGCGGACTCGCTGGGGGTAGCGCACAGTGGGGCAGGGGATGCTGAATGCTCCGAGGTCAGACCCAGGAAGGTGGACGCTGTGGAAGCTTCTTGCCCTGAAGACAGTCGGCTCCCAGAGAGGAGGGTCCCCCCGAGTCCTGGCTGGGTTCGTATGGAGCAGCTCCAGAGCATCATGACCGGCAGTAGGTGGGGGAGCAGCCCTGCTCCCCTCCAGGGGACTTTGTGGCGGGGTCACAGCAGCAGCTGGGGCTGTAGGGAACCCCACTCCCAGGCCCGGGGACACACCTGCCCTTCATGCCCCATGGGCTCTGGGCTGGCAGCAGCCGGGTTAGGAGGAAGCAGCTTTTCTAGCCTCTTGCCCTCCCCGTCCCCAAGGCGCCGTGGGCCTCACCTGGTCCTTCTCCCACAGCTGGCTCAGGATGTGGTTGTCGATGGCGTACTTCACGAAGCGGATGTCCAGGCTCTCGATGCGGAAGTTGAGGTCCCCAAACCAGAAGACGATGCTGGGGACAGCGAGAGGGTGAAGGGGGCACACTGGGCTCCCCGCACAGCACCAGTGCAGCCTCCCTAGGAGTGGGCCAGCCGCGGCCCACGGAGATGGGACCAGACTCCCTCCAGAGCCTGCAGTGATCGAGGGACAGCCCAGGGAGAGCACCAGGAGTCCTGGCTCCCAGGCTGGGTTCTGGGCTGTGTCTCAACTTGGGCTTCTGGGAGCTTGTGGGCTGCTGAGGGCAGGGCGGGGCCCTGGACACATGGG
>ML677420.1:219219-230827 GCA_007922305.1 Dermatemys mawii | reverse complement strand
GCGGGGCCCTGGACACACAGGGGGTTCTGGGGATGGGGGGCGTGGGGTGGAGCCCTGGACACACGGGGGGTTCTGGGGATGGGGTGGGGGTCCTGGACGCATGGGGGGTTCTGGGGATGGGGGTCGTGGGGCGGAGCCCTGGACACACGGGAGCACCTGGACAGGCAGGGGCAGAGCAGGAGCTGGGACGCGGGGCGCTGGCCCAGGGAGGCCGGGGGGCAGGAGTGTCTCTCCCAGCTGCGCGGGCACTCTGAGCAGCCCGGCCGTGCGGGCGTGGGAATGTAGGTCAGTGCTTTCCGATATGGGGGTGGCCGGCTGCCAGCTCCACTGCCGGAGCGGCTCAGGTGCCAGGCTCAGCAGCCCTGAAGATAATTAGCCGAAACCTTCTGCCCAGATCATCCGACTTTCCATGGATCAAATTGGAAAGCGCTAACCCAGGGTGGAAATTTCCGTGGCCAGGGGCCGGCGGGTGGGGCCGTCCCGAGGCCTGCAGCCCTGCTAGCACCGAGCACTAGAGCATGATGGGAAGCGGGCAGAGCCAACCACAACCTGACAGGCCTGGAGCAGACTCCCTGCCCCCCTAGCCAGCCTGGCAAATGGCTGTGGACACATGGTGGGGGGCCCTGTGCCCAGCGCACCCCCAGAGCTGCTGCAAAGCAAGGCCAGCTGGGTTTGGGACCGAAGAGCCAAGGGAGGCCCAGGACCCAGATCCATGTGGGGACCCAGGTGAGGGGCTGGCTTGTGATCCCCAAAGCAGAGCCCCTCACTGGGAACCCTGCTGGACTCCGGGGTTCAGCACCCGAATCTGGGCTCCTGGGGGCAGCACACAGCCCATTTTGGAGGGGCGGAGCCGCAGCTCCAGTCAGAGCCGGGGGGGCAGGGCGGGGCGGGCAGCGGGTACGTACTCGTGGTCCAGGATGCCGCTGGCGGCGTGCCCCTCGAACTGCTGCATGTTGAGGATGGTGGTGAAATCCTCCTTGCGCTGCTCGGCCTTCTCCAGGTGAGCCGGCAGGTGGCAGTTCAGGAAACAGACCATGTGGCCGAAGACAGAAAGCCGCACGCTGACCCCGCCCTTGTTGCCCTGCTCCAAGAGGAACCTACGCTGTGTCATGGGGGAAGGGAGCCCCCCCCAGGGGCGCACCCCCCCCCCACACCCCCGCCGCGGCGCCCTCCTCACCCAGTAGCCACCCAGGCCGGTCCTGGTGCAGTCGGTCTGGACGTCCTGCAGGAAGGGGAGGTGATAGTACTTGGCGAACACCAGCAGGATCACGCCCTGCATCCGCACCGTGCTCACCTGCGCCGGGGAGAGACGGGCATGAAGCCGGGCAGCGCCCGAGTTAGAATCCCGGCTCTGCCCAGGTGCCCTCGGGCCAGCCCCTGCCTCGGTCTCCCCATCTGCGAGACAGGGCTGAGGGCGCCGACCCAGGGGCAGGGCTCGGAGGACTGGTCAGCATTGGCACAGCACCGAGGGGTGTTTAGGCGCCAGCGGGAGCAGCTGGCAGCCCCCCTGAGCATGCAGACCTAGTCAAAGCCAAGGGCTCCACATGCACAAGGAATGGGGGTGGCTGGCCAGTGAGGGACCAGCGTGACGGGGTGATAGGCTGGGCTGGCCGGGCAGGCATGATGGTGAGCGCTGTGAGCCGCAGGGCCATGGGCTCCGGACCACACGGGAGATCCACTGGAGATGGGATGGGCTCAGGCCCCCATGGCACTGGGGAAGACCTGCCCTCCACACCTGGGCCCAGGTAGAGCTCCACCCCCAGCCCTCCAGCAGGGGAGGAGCCAGAGACAGCTCCGCCCACCCAGCAGCTGCCCCCCACCCCCAATCAGAAAAGTTGAACTGTGCCTGTGACCTCACAGTCTCAAGTTGCCATGGAGAGAGCAGTGAGGATGTGCAGAAAGGGCGGGTCAGGGGACCCAGAGTGGTAAGATCACAGGCAGAAGTCCATGGACGGTGCCTGGCACCAAATACCACTGTCATGAGTTTTGTACGTTCTACGGTGCACCCTGCTCTGACTCCTCACCGGCTCCCCTCTCCTCTTTGACCTCATCCCCAAACGACACTGAGGAGACACCCATGGAACAAGCAGCCAGAGTCTCAGTACTGTGCACAGGTGGGGCAGGGTGTCACTGCTCTGTGGTGCAGTGAGGGAAACGGAGGCAGAGAGTAGGGAAGGGCCTTGCCCAGAGTTACCCAATGAACTGGTCGCAGGGCCTTGCTATCCCTGTGCATTGTCTAGGGTTACAGCAGCCTCCTTCAAATCACACCCTCACAGAGAGACCCTGCTCTCCGGGATGGGGAACGGTGTCAGCTTGCCAGGCTGGTGGGGGCGGGGAGGCGGTCATGGGGAGGCCCTGGCTGCCTGCACTCCTGGGTGGGGTATCCCGTTTGATTGAATCCGCTTTCCGCTCAAACCGAGCAGGCCTTGGAGCCCAGACCCCCCCGCCCCCTACCAATACAAAGTGGAAGGGGCTCAGGACGTCCATGAAGAGCTCGCTCCACTG
This sequence comes from Dermatemys mawii, assembly GCA_007922305.1. Lineage (NCBI taxonomy): Eukaryota > Metazoa > Chordata > Testudines > Dermatemydidae > Dermatemys > Dermatemys mawii. Next base: position 228,322 of record ML677420.1, on the reverse strand, counting down.
GTCCGTGAAGAGGGCGTCCTTCAGGCGCTGGTTGATCATGGAGTTCACCTCCTGCAGCCTGGAAGGGAGACAGACAGGAGCAGTGGCCCATTGCTAGAGGGAGCAGGGAGATGGAAATCCCCCCAGGAGAGTCTCTGCCACTGGCAATGGAGGGGGCTTCTGCCCTGGGCCCAGCTGGCAGCTCAGGGGGAGTCAGATGCTACAGCCAGCAGGGCAGGGCCTACCCTCCAGGCAGGGGTTTTGGGGACCCCGTGGGGGTCCTGTGCCCCTCGTCATACAATGCTACATGCAGCAGCTGGCACAGACTCTTGCCTCCCTCCGGTAACTAACGCTGCGCTTGGAGTCTGCAATTCCCAACCCATTGCCAGCCAGGCACTAAGCCAAGGGCATGGCCCTACTTTGGGGGAGCCTGTCCAAGGAGACCCAGCCTGGAGCTACACCCTCCTGCCCGGGACTCGAAGAACCTCAGAAGGGCTGCGGCCCTGACGGGATGCGGCCTCATTTCCTGAGAGGCTAACGAGGAGTTTTCAGAGACTCATCATGACTCAGCCAGCCAGTCACAGCCGGTGCAACGGTGCCGCTCTGAACTGGGTGAACGGCTCAGGAGTCATTGACCGACGTTATGAAGAAATATCGGCTTCGGGAGAAGAGGCCGTAGACAGACGCTCCCAAGCAACCGATTGACCTGCCGGGCTCCAACGATCAAGGAAACGTTTCTCAAAACAGCCATTTACAAGCGGCAGAGACCAAGTGTTCTCCACCGAGAACAACCTTCCAGAGGGGACCAGAGTCCACACATCTTCAGCAAATGCAACAAAACCTCCCTCTTTGGAGAAGCCTTTCTGCCAGGAGACTGGAGAAACTCTGACACCCCTTTCTCCCCTGCACTCCAGCACTGGCACCCCTAATCCTACCAACCAATCTACAGGGGAATCCCGATAGAGAATGTTATCGCCACGGGGACAGACTGCCGAGGGCAGCACTGAATTCTCCATCTCCCGATGTCTCCCAATCCAGGCCGACGCCTTTCTGGAAGATGCTTTAGCCAATCACAAGTTGGGGATCAGTACAGGGGTGTGACATTATGAGTGTAATATAGTATCTCATTGAAAGGTGACAGGGCCAGAAAGAGTTAATGAACTCACCGACTGACCTGACTCATGGCCAACCCTTAAAGATTAATTAGAAAGATATGTAAATGACTAGAGCTTTGAAATGTAGCCGGCATTGTTAGCGATAGAAGGGTAGAGGTTTGTTCAGGTCTTGTGATGGAAGCAAACAAGTCTTGTCTATTACTATGGTTTTGATTCAAAGATCAAAAAGGAGTATTGGTATTTAGGAAGATATTTGAGTGAAATAGTATTGTTGTCTATGTGTCTCTTTGACGGTTGTGGTAACCTGGATCTGAACTGTGTAATGGATAAATTACCCTGTGCTAATTGCCAGGATGTTTGGGAGAAGGAAAGTTAAATGACATTGGTGATCACTGTCCATTTGTTGTTGTTTTCTCAGGCCAAAAGGCTGCTGGAAATGTATAAAAACCCTGGACACGATCCTTCTTCATCTCTGATCTGCTCTGGGTTTCAAGAAGGGAAAACCCGGAGCCATAAGAATTTAGATCCTGAGTCACTGACTGGAGTCACCCTCATTATGGACATTGGATTATAACCTGTGGACTATTTCTAAAAGGCCTTTTGGCAACTACCAGATCATCTCTGCTCTGCATCTAAACCTCAAGAATTGAAACCAGTCTGTGTGTATATTGATCTTTTAACCAACACTTCCTCTTTTCTTTCTTAATAAATTTTAGCTTCGTTAACAAGAATTGACCATAGCGTGTATTTTGGGTAAGATCTAAGTTATCATTTGACCTGTGTCTGGCCCTTGGTTCTTTGGAATCAGGAGAACCTTTTCTTTTATATGATGAAATAAGATTCTCAGTAATCATCATCATCATATCTGACATGTGTGCCTTAATGGAGGCCGGAGGCTGGGGACATTAAGGGGAACTGCATGGTTTTGACTTCTTAGTGACCAGTGAGGTACTATAGAAGCTGTTTTGTGCTGGCTTGGTAAATCTAAGTATTGGAATATTCACCAGCTTGTGGGGTATGTCTGCCCGTTCTATTTGCAGTTCACCCTAATTGAGTGACCTCAGCTGGTCTTGGTCTCAAACCTCCAGGGACGGGGATTCCACACCCACCCTAGGTAACCTGCTGGTTGAAGGGGTCTCATCAAAAACCAGAGAGGGGTTAAAAAAGTGACAGGCCCCGGGGCACTGTGCCTAGTGTGGGGGACAGGCAAGGGGGCCAGAGGGGTCCCGGCACCTGGAGAGCCCTGGGAATGGACAGTGATCACCAACGAGTACCAGGGATTGAACCTCCTGTGCTGTGTGTGTCTCCCGGCCTGGATGGGGGAGTCCAGCAGGAGAGAGACCAAGCCCACAAGACAGAGGGACTGTCTCTGGACAATGGGGCCCTGATCTCAGTTAGGGTGCCAAGGTGCTAATGGCAGCCACTACAATAGTACCCAAAGGGCCTGTCTTTTTCTTGCGCTTTGGCAACGCTCGGCCGGCTTGTCGTGCCAACAAAGTCTCCAGGCGTTGAAGTGGGAGCTGCATTAAGAGTTACCAGGGGCTGGCTCCAACCCAGCTTTAACAGAACCATGGATCCATGCCCGTGAGGGCTGCTTACTACAGCCAAGGGCTGATCGCAGAGAGAGAAGCTCCTACGAGACTTTGGAGGGGACGTTGTCCATGGCCCAATCCTGAGACGTGCAGGGGGCATTTGTATGGGCTGGACTCCGTCATGTACGGCAAGCAGGGATCAGGGAAATGAGGAGGGCGGATTTGAGGGGGTTTAGAGAGTGTGTTTGGGCTACTTTTACTGTTGTATTTTTATTGTGTGTGTTATTCTGAATCCTCTTCCTTGCTGCGTACGCAGTGTGCAAGAACATCACGCACCCTTGGTGGGCTGGGATTAGAACCTGGATCTTTCTGCTTCAAAAGCGGCTCCGTTGCTTGGGCTAGTGGAGAGTTCCTTTTGGTGACAACAGAAGTGGGGCTGCTAGCCCCTCTGGGACCCACTGTGACAAGCAGGGAGAAGGGTGGACATGATCTTAAAAGTTTCCTGTTAGGGGAAAGGCTTTTCTGAAGGGAGGTACCTGGAGCTGTAACCTGAGATGAGAGGTGGGAGGGGAGTTGACACCTTTAGCCCGGGAAGTGAACAAAGGAAGGCAGACGGGTGGAGGGATTGAGGTCAAGTAGAAGCTGTCTGGGGAAGAGGAGGGAGCCCGGATTCAGGGTCTCATCTCCCTGCCCCACAGAAGGGCCTGACTAAGGGGGCCTGTTTGTACTGACAAGCTCGGAGTTGGATTGTGTTCCTGGCATCTAAACCTTCTGATCTACTGGCTGGCTAAGAATCACTGTGAATCCCAGGAAGTGTGGGGGGGGGAATGGGACTCCCCCACCCCCTGTGACACCCACCCACTGCAGGGCAGCTCCCTTCAACACCGGCGCATGGTGCAGTGGGGCGGGGAAGATCGCCCGGCCCAGGCGCCCCCTTACCCAATGGCAATCATGTCCGTGTCGTTCGCGTTGCCCGGGTTGAGGTGCAGCAGGGACGTCACGTCGCTCGGGGGCATGGCTGTGCCAACATTCCACGTGACCACGGTGACCCTTGGAAAGACAAAAAAGAGCCACGCTCGGGTTTGGGGACAAAGGTGCCCGGCCCCACTCCCTCCTCCACAGCCCGCTTACCCCTCTGCCTCGGAGTGGCCGCCCTGCGAGCGGACACCCGGCCGCGGCGGAGGCTAATGAATGCAGCAGGTGTCCAGAAAGGCTGTGCCCGAGGAAGACGCTGCCAGGCATCCCGCACCATTGCACGTGGAGCTCAGCTTGGCTCTGCCCGTGCACAAGCATGTGCCAAGAACCTGCTAGTGCCAGCCCATGGGCACACGGCCCACACCAGAGCATGGCAGGCACAGTGCTCAACCCTGCCTTCACGCCCACGCCTCAGCTGGACTCACACACCCGGCTGGGCGGCAGGAAGGCCTTTACCTGCAGCTGCATCTTTTGATGACTAGAGGCCTCTGTGGAGGGCCTGCCCCTCGTCCCGTGAGCTTAGGGCTGGGTTAGCAGGACCAGGCTGGCCTCTGGCTCCCTGCAGCCCCCCAGCTCCAGAAGCCTGCTGATCCCTAGTTGTATCAGCAGCCCCATGACTGCTCCTTCTGCCCCACGGCTCAGGGCAGGACTTGGTGGTTCTAGTAACATGCAAATTACTTGCAAACGGCAACTTGACTCGTTAGCTCATTTGCACAAGAGGACAGAGGACCCGGGGTGGGGTAGGGCAGTGGCTGCGGGACCCGGCCACAGTCCCGGATCACACGCAAGGCTGCAGCTGACCCCAGCCAGGAAGCTGGTGCAGAAACAGGGCCTCTCGTGGGGCTCTCCCCTGATCCCAGAGCTTATTGGGTTCTGAGGGGCCTTCAAGGGGGTTGGATTCGAGCTCCAAACCTGGGAGCTGCCGACCCGAGAGTCAGTCCCCTCTGTGCCCCTCTGCCACAGCCGAATTCCTAGCAGAGAGAGGGGACTGCTGGAGGAGCAGGAGGGAGACATTGGGACCCGCTCCCCTCCCCACCGTCTGCCTGAGTTTGCTGCCCCGGCTTTGAGGCGTGTTGCAGACCTGGGGAAGGAAGAGGGGAGCAGGCAGTGCCTTGGCATCTGGGGGAAGCCAGGCTGTTCCTCTCTCTTTGGGAAGGGCTGGGAGCCCAGGGCAGGTGCGTGGTCACCTGGCGCAGAGCTGGTCTCAGTCACGTAGGCCGGCCCACCAGCCCCACCGCCCTCCTGGGCAGCTGACATTGCCGAACCAGGTGGGTTCCGGCTGCAAGGTGGGTTATGGGGCAGGCAGGCTAGGCCCGGATCCCGAGCTAGGGAGCCGGATGGACAGACAGCTCCGCGACTCTCCCTGCCACCCTTTGAGCTCTGCGCAGGCAGGGGGCACACGCCCCCCTGACCCCACGTGCTCCAGCGCCTTTGAGCTGGCCAGTCAGCCCCGACTCTCAGGAGCACGCTGCAGGACACCTGCAGACAGCCCCGGAGCAGGGCACGTCTCTGTTCTTGTGAGGGCACTGAGCCCACTGCAGCAGGGCTCCGAGCACCCGCAGGCCCTGAAACAGGCTCCCCAGCCCTCCAGGAAGCAGACCGCTCCGCCCCTCAGCACAGCAGCCCACGCTCACCGGAACGCACCGTCCTCCTTGGCTGCGCCCAGCCGGCTCAGGGACGGCTCCGCGGGGTCCATGCAGACAGGCAGGGCCCGGGCCGGGCTGCTCCTCCCGTACGAGGGGAACTCCTCAGATTCAGCCTTGGCCAGGGTCAGGGACTTGGAGGGCCCGATCCTTCCCCCGGCGAGGAACTCGCTGGAAACGGCTTTGGGGAGGCTCACGGGCCTGGGGGACGAGGTGGTTCTGCCCCCGGAGATGTAGTCGCTGGACTCCGCCTTGGGAAGTGCCTCTTTCCGCTCCGCGGGGAGGATCTTCCCGGAGGGCCCCTGCTCCAGGGGGCAGAGTTCGGGGAGCGGGGACCGGCTGGGCGACTGGCTGAGCTTCCCAGCGGGCGCCGAGCCGGGGTGGGAGGAGGTGGGGCTGCCGGCGCCCGGGGACAGCGGGCGGAACTCCACCGGGGACAGCAAGGTGAAGCGCTGGGCCCCACCCGAGCTGTCGGGCTGGGCTCTGCCGCTCTCCAGTGCCAGGGGCTGGCTGTGCCGGCCCGGGGACCGCTCCTCGGGCCCCACGTGCTGGGAGCCCTCGGGCTGCGCGCGAGGTGAGACGAGCTGGAAAGGGTCAAAGAGGGTGTCGGGCCTGGTGCCCCTGGGCCCCAGGAGGGGGTTCCCCCCGAGGTACGCTACTGAGATGGGCCCACAGGAACCCTCCGGCTGGAACCGAACCGAGCCCTCCGTCCCGAACGGGGCCACGGGGGGATCAAACGGTCCCGGGGAGGTGGCGGTAATGGAGCCCCGCGGCGATAGAGACGGGGCCCCCATGGCCGAGGCCGATCCTTGGTCCTTGTTCCCATGATGAGCCGGCTCCATCTGAGAGAGAGAACAGACAGGGTGTACGCCAGCCCCTGCCGCGCTCGGTGCCCCCTGGCCTGGGACGCTGGCCCCCGGCCTGTTCCTGCACCCGGAGATGCCCCCTTCCAGGGACGCCCCATGTCCTGAGCCGGGCTCGTCCCATGGACGCCCAGTTCTGGAGATGCCCCCACCCCGAGGTGGGCACGGCACTCCTGGGCCCGCTGCCTATGAAAGTGCAGCCCGTAGACCCTTGGGTGCGGGACCAGGATGGAGCAGTGCATGCTGGGACCCAGATCCTTTCCAGGCCATACCTTAGCTTTCCAGAGGCGACTGTCTGGCCTGTTTCAGGCCAGGCCAGGCCTGAAGTAGCCTAGGAGGGCTGGGGCCCGTCTGCTAGAGCTAGAACAGGGATGGGCAAACATTTTGGCCCAAGGGCCACATCGGGGTTGCAAAACTGTACGGAGGGTCGAGTAGGGAAGGCTGTGCCTATCCCAAACAGCCTGGTCCCGCCCCCTATCTAACCCCCACCCACTTCCCAGCCCCTGACTGCCCCCCTCAGAATCCCTGACCCATCCAACCCACCCTGTTCCTTGTCCCCTGACTGCCCCAATCCTTATCCACCCTTCCACCCCCTGACAGACCCCTGGGACTCCCACGCCTCCATTCCCCATCCCCTGACCACACCCCAGAACCACCCCCTGTCTTCTGGGACTCCCTGCCCCTTATCCAAATCCCCACTGCCCCCTTACCGTGCTGCTCAGAGCAGCGTGTCTGGTTCCACATGGAGCCAGACACGCTGCTCTGCATGACTGCACAGCCCTGCCCCCTGGAGCATTGCTCGCACAGTGCGCTGAGGCTGTGGGGAAGGAGGGACAGGGAGCTCAGGGGCCAGACAGGATGGTCCCGCGGGCCGGATGCGGCCCATGGGCTGTAGTTTGCCCACCCCTGAGCTAGAGGCTTCCTCTGACAGTCACGTGGAGGCCAAAACCCCATGTGTGGGCCAGAGATCTCTGCACCAGGCTTGTCCTCTGCCCGTCCTCAGCCTCACGGTGGCTGTGTGGGACACCTGGCAAGGAGGCACATCTCTGCGAGCTCCAGGGCTATCTATGGAGCAGGTAGGGGTGGGGAGGGTGCTCCAGATCGGCCATATACACTTGAACACACCAGGAAAACGTGCCCCAGCCCAGAGCCATGTCGTGTGCAAAAGGGCCATGATCGGGGCCTGGGGTTCACAGCAGCCTGTCTCCACCCTGGGGGAGGGAAGTCAGGGACCTTCCCCATAACTCCTGCTGCCTCCCCCACCTTGTTCCTTGCCCCCAGGCTCAACACTCTGACAGCGATGGGGTCCGGAGGGAGGGCTAACTCCAGGGTGCAGAAGACGGCAGCCGGCGGGCACATCCCAGCTCCTAGGGGTCAAAGCCCTGACGCCAGGGCACACCCAGGGCTGCACAGTGGCACAGTTTCTGCACTGCATGGTGCCAAGGGAGTGCCTGGAGTCCTGCCACCGCAGGAGTGGGCCTGGCACCCAGGAGGGAGCAGCGGGTCCCCCTCTCTGGCTGCCCCCATCCAATCAGCAAACTCAGCACACGGGGAGGAGAGCGCGGCTGGGCAGGCCGGGGCTCTGCCCACTCTGGTGAGTTACCAATGAGATCCTGGGGGCACAGAGGCTGGCAGGTGCAGGGAACTGCTACTCAGCATGGGGCAGCAGATTCATGAGAGCCCAGAAAAACAGAGGGGCCCAGAGCTTCCTCTGAGGGCCCAGGTGCCCACTTGCGTGGCTCCCCCAGGGGTCAGGAGAGATGTCATTGGCATCAGGGTAGTTACACCCAGGAGCGTCTTGCTGCCCCCCCCCCATTCCAGTCACCGCCGTGCTCAGAGTGTCCAGATGGAGGCGCCGAGCTGGTCGGCTGGAACTAAACATGCTGGGAACTCCCATCTAGGGCAGGAGATGCTGGAGAACTTGCGGGGGGTGAGGCGTAACCAGCACTGCCAGAGTGAGGCATGCCGGGGAGAACGGGGGTTACATGAGTGAGCCCCAGTATCCCCCCCCACCCCCGCCCTATACCTGGGACTTGTCTGCACCCAAAGCCAGCAGCCCCGGACACAAATCTCCCGCGCCAAATCCCCCTCACCCTCCTTCCTACTCCCCCATCTCTGCCAGCCCAGCAGCATGGCACTGCCCGGCTACGCTGCCACCTCGCTCCTGCTGCTCTGCTCCTTCCCTGGCGGGGGTGATCCCTTCCCAGCCCTGCTGCTGGGGGTCCCCCTCCCCCCAGGGGCTTGTCCTCTCTCACTGCGCTTGGCACCAGCGGACAAGGGGCTGCGCCTGAGCTGCTCGCCCAGCTCTGCTACTAGCCAGGACTCCTGGGTTCTAGTCTCTGTTCGCTTCGCACAAGGTCACGGGACGTCCCACCTGCCGGCAGGGGGTTGTGGGTAGGGAGTCGCTGGCACCTGGGGAGCTAGGCCCCGGCCTTCCTCCGTGGAGCCCTGCACTCACATGGCCCCTCGGTGCCCTTCATTTCCCCTCTCCAGCCCCGCTCAGACTCGCTGACACCTGCACGGTTCCCTTAACCCTTCCCAGACCAGGGCCCCCGCTCTGGGGCTGCTGGCCCCTCGGGCACAGGACCCCACGGCCACTCGGCTCCCTCCGAAGGCCGGGCCGTCCGTGTCACTGGCAGGAAGGGGAAGAGGAAGAGGCCGCCTGGCTCTTGGGTAACACTGGTGCTGGGTGCCAGCTCGGCCTGTGCTCTCAGCGGGGCGGGGCGGGTGCACCAGGGCAGCACACACACCACAGGCCAAGCTCCTAGTGCCACCAATGAAATCCCACCATGGGGCTCAGAGATGGGGGTCAGTTGAGGCAGGGGGCACTGGACAGCAGAGCCAGCCAGACCCGCGCCCCTCCACATCATCAGATTCTGTCCTGCCCCGGGCCAGAAGCGACAGGCAGGTCTCCTGGGTTCTGCTCCAGGCACAGAGCACTGCTGAGCTCCCTCGGGGACCCAGCTCCCTCACCTCCCCCGGCACAGAGGGGTGCT
>ML677420.1:201083-211261 GCA_007922305.1 Dermatemys mawii | reverse complement strand
GGGCGGACATGGGGCGTGGGGGGAGCGGGAGAGGCCGGGCGCTCGGGGGGGATGGGGTGGGTACGGGGGGACCAGGACAGGCCGGGCGTGGGGGGGCGGACATGGGGCGTGGGGGGCAGTGGGAGAGGTCGGGTGGGGGGAGGGGGCGGACATGGGGCGTGGAGGGAGCGGGTGAGGCCGGGTTGGGGGAGCGGGACAGGTCGGGCGCTGGGGGGGATGAGTGGGCACGAGGCTTTGGGGGTGCTGGGGGGGGTCTCGGGAAGGGGGGGACAGGCCGAGCCCTGCACACAAGGCGTGCTAGGAGTGGGAGTCGGTCACGCAGGGACCTGGGATGTTCAGTCAAGATGCGGGGAGGTCCTGCCTCCCCGGCCTGTGTCCCCCCAAGATCTCCCCTCCCCTTGAGCCGCTGGGCCAGTGTGTGAACCTGTGTAGCGGGGGTTGGGGGGAAGCTGATCCATGGGGGCTGGAGCAGGCCCCCCCGCATGGCACCAAACAACAAAGCCAGGCTGCTGCCTGGGGGGAGGAGCACCCCCCCGCCCCCGCCCCATCCCAGGAGCGAGAGCCTTCTCCTCCGCAGCGCCGGGGGGTACCCCTGCCACCATGGGGCTCCAGAGCCCAGCAGGACCAGTGCCCGCCCCTCCCTGTGCCTCCCACCCTGGGCGGGGTACCCCAAATCCTTCCGTGGGGAGATGGGCTTGAACCAGAAGTCCGATCTGAGCATCCCAGACTGCCTGGGAGACGAGCTACCACCTGGGTCCAACATCCACCCAGCAATTAACCAGGGGCAAGGGTCATTGGCATCCGCCCTCCCCCGCCCCATCCCAGGGAGGGGTTGCAGGGAAGCTGGGGAAGGGCCAGGGTGCTGGGATGGGGTGTGTGTGGATGACTTGGGGGCCAGGGTCCCCTTCATCTGTGAGCAGCAGTCACTGCTATGGGGCAGCTGGGTGGAGACCACATGCCAGTGGAAGGTGGGGAGTAGCGGGGATGAACCCCCAAACTCTGGTTTGGGGAGGGAGTGGAGCATCCCTAGGAGTTCCCCTGGAAACCAGTAACATGGCCTGTTACTAGGACAACCTGATGCGTGCTTCATTACCATGGCAACCAGGCATCCTGCTGCTCCCGGTGACCTGGCCGTGGAGACATGGAGGAGCCCAGTGTGGGGCAGAGGCAGGAGGCTCGGGGCTCCAGCCAGGAGCAGCCCCTGGCCACGGGAGGAGAGGGAGGGTGGCCCCCTGGCTAGGGCTGAGAACGTGGGGACCCCTGCTCTGCCTTTCTGGCCTGGGGGTGCAAGCCCTGCTCAGCCCCACCCCATGCCAGACTGGGAGGAGCTAAGATACTCCCCTGATGGGGGCCATAGAAGGACCGGTTGGGTCTGGGCGGGGGCTCAGGGAGTGGGAGCAGAGGACAGGGTGGGGCCCTGGGATCGAGGGAGGTGCCCTACAGAGGGGTGGGGATGGAGCGGGGTGCAAGGGGATGGGGAGGGTTGAAGCCAGACTGAGGCGGTTCGACGTGGGATCTCAGGGGGCTGCGGGAGCGGGTTACGGGTGGGGCTGCAGGTGATGGGGGGTGTCGCTGGTGGAATTGCCGGGGGGGATAGTGGGGAGATTGCCAGGGGGTTACGGGGGGGGCGGGGGGCTGCGGGCAGCTCTCATGCCCTGGGCTCTCCCTTTCCCGCAGACCTGCGGAGGATGATGGCTGAACCGCCTGAAGGAGGTGAGTGCTGCCGGGGGGAAGCAGGGAATGAGCCCTGCCCCCTCCACTGGGCTGCCATACAGGGGACTGGGACACTCCCTTGGCCTCCTCTTGGGGTCCTTCCTCCCCCAGACGCTGCTTATGCCAGGACCAGGCTACCACAGTGCTTTGCCAAACCCCTCTGCCAGGGTGGTGGGGCAGCGCCTCCCTCTGGCAAGACGGGCAGGTGAACAGATCCCATGCAGCTTCCTGCTTTCCCTGGGGGTTCTGCGGTGTGGGGGAGCCCTTTGGGGAGGATGGGTATCCCAGGGGCAGCGCTGATCTCTGCTCCCTTCCAGGTGAAGGCCTTTGTCACCGAGGACGTCCCTCTGTAGTATCCTTTCCTGCTCCGGGGCTGGGCCAGGCTGTGGATGGGGAGGGGGCTGGCGAACCCGGGATTTGGCTCCAAGCTCCCATTTCCAGCCTGCAGGGCTGTGAACCCCCTGGGCATGTCAGTGGATCTGTGGTGCCTGCCTGAGTCTGCGGACAGCCTGGGCCAAGAGCTCCCATTCACCCCAATGGGGTGTTGACTCTGGACCCTGATGACCATTTGCCACTAACACGCCCAGCATGCCCAGTGCTGGGGAATGCGGGGGTGGCTCCTGGGGACAGCTGGCTGGCCTCCAGGGCTGCGGGGGATGGGAGCTATGCGGTCAAGCTCCCTTTACCCTCAGAAATAACATCCAGTCCCTGTGCCTGGGGGGAGGGGAAGCAGAGATGCTGCACCCCAGAGGCAGATGCTTCAGCCACCTGCTGGAGGCTAAGCCCCAAACTGCCTCCCGCTACATCTGGGGCCAGAGCCCCCGCCCCCTGGGCACTGTGCCAGGGCCGGTGTCGTCCCAGGAGCTAGCCCGGGGCTCCTCAGTGAACATCACGTCAGCCGGGGGCCTATGCCCCTGCTCTGCCAACCCAGGGGATACAGAGGACCCTGCAACTTCCAGGCCTGGGTGTCCCCCAGCCCCGAGTCCCCCAGGCCATGGTCGGTGGGATGCTAATTGCAGGCCAGGGCCCTGCCCCCTCACTGCCAGGATCCTTAAGGGCACCCCCCAGCCACAACCTGGTGATGAAGCATCTCCCCGGAGCCGACCCTGAGCTTGTGCTACTCAGCTTCAGATACGAGGAGCTGGAGGTAAGTGCTGGCTGGGTGGGGGGATGGAGGGGTGCGCAGCAGGGGGCGCTATGGGGCACAGGGAGGGGGCTCTGGTTGTGGGGTAGCTCCCGGCTGCTTGTCCCAGCGTTCTACAGTCACCCTGTGAAAGCCAGTGGGAGGCCGCCTGCCTGGGCAGGCCCAGCCGCGGGTGCCCCGGGTGCTGGCCAGACAGGAGCCCTGGTTCTAGCTGTGGGAGGGACGAGCCGCCGGCCCGGCTGTGGCTAGCAGCAGGCCGGTCAGGGCTGGGCCGGGGCCGCTGGACGTCTGGCTCTGCCATCCCCGTCTTGTTGCAGAGAATTCCCCTGAGCGACCTGAGTCGGGAGGAGATTAACCGGCTGGTGCAGGAGCTGGGATTCTACCGCAAGGAGGTGCCCGATGCCCCGGTGCCCGAGGAGTTCCAGCTCGCCCCAGCCAGGCCTCCGCCCACCCTGCACGCGGAGGAGCAGGGCCCTGCAACAACCTCCCCCCCAGCTCCTGCCGTCAGGAGCGAGCTCCCCAGGAAGCCTGACAACCGGGAACACCCAGATCTATAGAGAGCAGCCATAAGTGTGCACGGGGTTGGGGGGGAGAGGGGGTGTGCACACATTGGAATGGGGGTGTGCACACACCCCACTGGTAGTTGTGACCCAGCTTCTGCCCCCCAGGGGGCGGTGTTCAGGGCACACTATGTTCTACACCAGGCCCGAGTCAGCTGCCGTCCCCTACCGGCTGCTCAGCCCCTGGGCTGCTATAAGTGGTCCGGTGGCCCCCGCGGCAGCTGCTAGTGCTCCTGTGCTGTGTGTCAGTGCCCCCCGCCTGCAGGGACAGGATGAAGCCCTCAGCTGAAAGCTCCCAGGTGCTGAGGGTGGATGAGCGGAGTCCCGGAGGGCAGGGGATCGTGGCATGCCTGGGAGCATGGGCAGGCCCCCGCCTTCGGCACTGGGGCCCAAGGGCTCGTGTCCAGAGCTGGAATAAAGGCCCTTTGACTCCACGTGTTGCAGTGTGTCGTCCTCTTCTGGGGGGCGGGGAGCTCAGATCAGGCCTGTGGCTTTTAGGGGCCAGTCCTGACTGCCTGGACTCAGCTGCTCCTCGTTGCTGCCCCCTGCTGGCTGCCCCCCTTGCTGGGGCTGTCCGTGGGGCACAAGGGCAGGGCCCTTGCTGATGGACAGCGCAGGAGCTGGGTCCTGCAGAAGAACGCAGGGCCATGTCGGGATCTGCCCCACGTCCAGGAAACGGGGTGGTGGAGCCATGCCAGGGTGTGGCCTGGCACAGGGATACCGATGGGGCAGGGGGAAGGACCCATCCGCCTCCTGCCCCTAGGCTACAGCCCTGCTGATTGGTCCAGGAGGCCCCCATCCCTCTCCTCCCGCCAGGCTCCACTTTGCAGCCCTAGCCACGGGACTGGGGCCTAGCTCTGCTCCACGAACCCACTGGCCTGGGGGGCTACAACCAGGCAAGCAGGTGGTGGAGAGGGACTGGGGCCACCCACACCCGCCTGCTGGCCAAGCCAGAACCGGGCAGAGCCAGAGGCCAGAGAACACAGGGCCCTTTCCCTACAGGAGGGGGAGGCACAGTGTGTACACACCCCATGCCTACCCCCAGGCTATGGGACAGTTGCAGGGCTAACCCAGGGCCAGGGCAGTGGGAAAAGGGCCCCACCCCGTTACCACAGGCAGCCCCTCGGGCCAGGGGAGGAAAGGAGCAGAGGCCAGGCCCTGGAGAACAGAACTTTATTGTCTGGCTGGTGGTGATACAAGTGTGTATGCGGATGTAGAATCAGGTACACGGTTGGCTAGTGAGTGCAAAGGGCCCAGAGCCAGGTCACAGGGCTAGGAAATGAGTGGAGGAGCTAAGCCAAACCCAGGTGCCCGCAGCCTTAAGTCCAGCTCCCCAGGACAAAGGGGCCGGGGATCCCAGCCATGGTGGTGCCTCCTGAGGGCTGAGTGGGCCCAGTGCTGAGTGTGGAGGTTCCCAAGCGAGAAAGCTGCAAGCGGGAGCAGCACCCTTCTGGGGTGCCAAGGAGGGCAGCTCCCCACAAGGGCACAGAGCCCTGCCCCACACGCTGCATCCAGCGACCCAGGCCTCATGCCAGCCCCAAAGCCCTGGGCCAGGGGTCCACAGCACCATGCGCCACCCAGGGCCACAGCCAGACAGACGGACACGGGGCTCTCCCAGCCCACGCGGGGGAGGGGGATATTGCACGGCATAAAACAATTCTTTAAAATGAATAACTTAAAACAATACTATGGGAAGCGCAGGGCGGGGGGGGAGGGGGGTGAGTGCCAAGCTGGCAGGGTGCTTAGGCCGGGGCCCATGGGGCAGGAGCTCGCAGCATGGACAGGGGGCAGTACGCAGAGCAGGATCAGTCTCTCAGCCTCACCCAGGCCCCGCGGGGCCGCCGACAGGCCTGCCGGGGGCGGGCAGCACTCCTGAGTCCCTGTGGGGGTCTAGTCACTCTGCGGCCGTGCCCGGGGCGGGGGGGGGGCGCTAGAACTCCTTCTGCCGCAAGCGTAGCTCGTGGCGCCGCAGGTGGTTGTAGAGGGACTGCACGTAGGTGAAGACGCACTTGGAGTCCGGCCTCTTCCCCATGATCATCATGTCTTCCACCTCCACCAGGGGCACGCAGTCAACCAGCATCCTGCGGGCAGAGGGCAATGAGCACGGGGCACGCTGCCTCCTGCAGGCCAGATCCTGCCCTGCCGAGAGCCCACCGGCCACCCCGCTGCTGGAACCCCACACAGCCCCCCGCAAGCACCAGGCCCCTGCCCAGAGGTACTGGCCCACCACCCAGGGCTTCCTCCACAACCAGCCACTCTCCTGGCCCAGCGGGCCTGGGTAACCGCAGTGCCTCAGCCTCTCCAGTCAGTTAAACGTCTCAGACACCTGTACGCCAAGGCGGGTGCTGTGCCCATCACCCCCACAGCTGGCACCTGCCACATTTCCTGTTCTCTCTCCTCACAGCGCTCCTTGCCTTGTTCCCCTCTCCCACATTCCCACCCAAGCTGTGACCTCGCCTCAGCTGCCTGGCGCCCGGGGCCACCTGCTCAGCTGCGGGGCCAAGCCTAGTGCCCGTTGCCTTTAAACCTTGGCCCTGACTTGGGCGCAGCTGCCCTCACAGAGCCCCGGGCCATCCCACACACCCCGGCCTTTCCGCTCGCCTCCAGCCTGTGGTGCCTGGAAGGGCCGTGCCCTCAGCCTGTGTGTGAACCTGTTCCTGGGATGTGCCCACAGAAAGGGGAGCGCCCCCCCCCTACCCCGACACACTCAGCTGGGGAACAGATGTGCCACCCCCACTCCCATCGCTGTCCTGTCTCCCTCCTCAGCCTCCCGCCCCCTGGGTCCCACAGCAGCTTCCTCCCTCCTCTGGCCCCCCTAAGAAGAACGAGGCAGCCTGCAGCTTTAGCTCCCGTGCCAGCCATCGGTGGGGGGACAGGCACCCAGACCCCACGCCCCGACCACACTCATGGCAGGACTCGCCCTATACGTGAGCTGGCACTCACCCCACCTCCTCCCCCTCCCTGTGCTCCCTCATCCCCTCCCACCCTGCAGCCCCCGGCAGGATGTGCCCTGCACCAGTCTGTGCCCCCACAGCACATCAAGCTGCTGCCACCCTGTTCCCCAGGCTGGGCGAGCTCCTTTCTCCACAGGCCCAGCCGCTCAGTGCCCCCGGCCTCCCCACGCAGCAGGTGCCGGGAGCAAAGGGCCCCATCCCGCTAGCGCCCTCCTCTCCCATCCCCACGTCCGCAGGCTGAGGGCTTGGGCAGATGGCAGGGGTGGCCCATGGCCTCCGCAGGCACTGCCCGCCCCCCCAACACTTCCTCCGCTCTGGGAGGCGACGTTGGCTGAGGCAGCTGCCGATCTGCCCCCCCCCCCCAACGCTCCTGATTGCAAACTACCCCGGGGGGCACCAGTGCCAGGCAGCAGTGCCCGAGCCCGAGCCAACAGGGACACGCCAGCCTTGCCAGCCTCCCCCTCCCCTCCCAGCCAATTCCTCTGGGCTCCCCAGGCAGAGGCGGTGAGGCTTGTGGCTTGCCCCCGGTGCCACAGCAGGATTTTAAGCCTTGCTGGGGTACAAGCCAGGGGAGCGAGCGGGTGCAGACGGGCAGCCTAGGCCCTGCCTGGGCAGAGGCAGGCACATCCCACACTGCCCCTCTATACCCCTCCCCCGAGACCCAGACAGGTGCCCTCCATGGCGGCTCAGCCCCCACACGGCCCTGCTCCGCCAAGGACGTTGGCGGGCGGGAGGCCAGACAGGCCGGGGCTGGCTGCGGGAAGACTAGCAGCAGGATCACCAGGCCCTGGTCGCCCCAGGACAGGGGGGTGCAGACGCAGATGTCGTAGCAGGGGGGTGGCGGGGTGGGGGCAGGGCAGTTGTGCAGGAAAGGGGAGGGGGAAGCTCCCCTGCTGGCTGGCCAGGCTCTGGCCTGGGGGGGGGGGGGGTGGATTTGAACGGGGCACAGGGCTAAATCACGAGGCAAGAGGCGGGGAAAGGCCAAGCCCCACCGCTGAGAGCAGCGGCCCCGGCTGGAGCACCCAAGGGGCAGCCTGGAAGAAGGGGGCTGAGGTGGTGAACCAGGCCCCCGCCAGGGGAGAGCCGTGGTCCCGGCCGGCCCTTCTGACGTCTCATCCGAGGGGAGGCGGGGGGAGCACAGGCCTGGAGCTAGTGTCCCCCCCTCAACAGTTCACCAGCCGGGCATGTGCTGGGGTGAGAGGCAGGGCCCCGGGGGCTCGTCCTGGAAGGGGCTGGGAGATCCCCGTGTGGAAGTGCTGGAGGGGGACGTAGAACAGCCCTGGCCCCAGACGACAGCCCCTTCTGCCGAACGGGCCTGGGCACCGGGTGGGGGAGACACCCGGCAGCAGGAAGGACCAGCCCCCCAGCGGTGGCAGCTGTGGAACCAGCCCCCAGGCCCCCACCAACTCAGGGGGAATCAGCCCCATATCACCGAAGACCCCTCCCCACCCCCACCAGTCCAGGCACTGGAGCCTGGAGGGGCTTGGCCCAGCTAGGGCCCAGGCAGGGGCAGAACCAGCACCCAGGTGATCATGGCCCCGGTGCCCGTGGCAAGCGGCCGGCCAGCAAGTGGCTGATTTCCTAGGAGCCGGGGGCCAGACCCAAGGGCAGAGCCGAGAGCAGGAAATGCCCCCTGGCAAGCCCAGCTGGGGGAGGGGCCTGCCCCCGGGGCATCAGCGAGTTAAAGCAACAGCACCAAGCAGAGAGTAGACACCACCCCCTCCCCCAAGCTCCACCCCAGTCTCTTAGGGGGAGGAGTCTCACCCTCCCCCCCCCCACTTCCCACCCTGCCTGCACGGTGCAGGGAGCTGGGACCACTCAGCAACCTTCGCGCCAGGGAGCTCCGGGAACGGCCCCGCCCTCGATTAGCCCCTTCAGCATCCTCCCACCTCGGCAGGTGGGGAAACTGAGGCACTGCTTGCCCAAGGGCGCACGGCGAGCCGCAGCAGAGCTCCGGCCACCAGCTCGCAGCGTGCTCCCCTGGCAGGGGTGTGATTTTGCCAGCCCCGGGCACCGGTAAATCAGCGGCGGGCAGCGGAGATGGACACGGCGCCCGCATTGCTGGGAGCACGAGGCGACGGAACAGCTAGGAGCTGCTGGTCTCTCCTGCACCCCACTGCGGCAGCGCGGCTCCCCCCCGCGCCAGGGGAACGGTGGGACATAGGCGCCAGCTGGGGACCCACACGAGAACTGGCGGGGAGCTGGCTGCCCCACGGCCCCGCCCTCCGGCACAACTGCTGTACACCCTGTGGGGGGGGGATACGGGCTCAGTGCACCCCAGCACCCAGCCCTCCGCTACACCCAGCTCGGCCCTCCCTGGCAGAACCGCTGGCGCTGGGAGGGAAAGGGACTCGCTGGCCTGGCGGCTTCCAGCCGAAAGTGCCAGGATAGGGCAGGTACCTCCCTGCACCCCTCCCCACACGGTGCCAGCTTGCTTCCAGCGGCGCGGGCACGGAGAGGGGATGGGGGAGCCAAGCGGGCAGCACCGGCACCCCCCAGCCCTGCCCACTTAACGACCCCAGGGGCTCTCTGCCCTGCAGCTCCCCGCCCCAGCCTGCTCCAGGCCTCGGCCCCACGTGGTTCCTTCACTGCCTTGAGTCCCCCGCGGCGGCTGAAAGTGGGCGACCCCTGCGGCGACATTTCCGCCTAGGGGGCCCTAGTGGCTTTGCCCGGCTTGGAGCCCAGGTGCCCCTGGCCAGCACCTACCGCTCCCCTTGGTTCTAGCTGCTTTGGAAATGCAGCTCCCCCCACCCCCACCGGCACCCAGGCCTGGCTGGTTTGTGATGGAAAAGTCTCAGGCAGCCTCAGGAGAATCCCTTATAAAGACATCGCCGAGCCTGCCGTGTGCTCCGGGCCGCGTGGGGCCGCGTGCCAGGGGAGGCTCCCGCGGGAGCTGAAAGGGCCCCAGAGAGGCCCAAACACTAACAAGGAGCCGCGTGATGGACGGGCCTGAGTCACACTTTCCAGGCTCCTTGCGCCCGTCGCCTGCCCATATATGACCGGGAGGCCCCTTGGCGCGGGAGGGCTCGCTCACCTCGCCTGATCCCCAGCCTGGCTGACCCGCGGCAGGGCTGGGAGCGGGCGCCGGGGCCGAGAACGCTGCTATTGGGGGACAGACGGTGGAAGGCCCAGGCCTAGGAGTTCACTAGGCCCCGGCCCTGCCAGAGGGGAGCCAGCCCAGCTCAACAAGCCATGGGGCGCGGAGGGAGCCCCTCTGCCAGCCCCCAGTCCAGGCGCAGGCTGCTCCGGCACCGTGGCAGGAGGAATTAAACCAGTGTCCCCCGGCCCCAGCTCAGAGAACTGGGGAGGGAGCAGCCGGATGGGGTGCAAGGCTGCGGATCCGCCCGATTCTCTGGGGGGTGGGACGTCCTGTCCCCCTCCCTGGGCCCCCCGGTCTAGATGCGGACGCTCAGGCAGTGTTTCTGGACAGTCCGGCTAAGGGGGCTCAGCTCTTTGGCACCTGGGAGGTATGCCCCTCCCCAGATCCACCCCCCACGGATGGCAGGGCTCATCCCCTCACCTACTGCACAGCTGTGCCAGGCCCTGCCCTGCCCGCTAGCCCCCCACCTCAGCCCCCTCGCTGCCCCCTCCTGCCGAGCCGGGCGGTCGATTGAGAGGAAGATTCTCACCATCGCTCCCGGGATGTAAATAGGCTACGACTTTTTGGTTTTTACCAGTCCCTTCTGGACCAGGCAGCGATAGAACTCCTGAATGTATGTGTAAACACACTTCCAATCCGGCTCGCGCATCCGGACCATGTCCTCCACGTCCAGCAACTGCGGGCAGTCTGCGTGCTTCCTGGGGGCG
>ML677420.1:131956-191321 GCA_007922305.1 Dermatemys mawii | reverse complement strand
TGGCCAAGAGCGCCAACCGTGCCCGGCCAGCTCAGGTCCCGGCCCCACGCACCCGCCCCGGCCCTCTTCCCAGTGGGGGGCCAACCCTACATGGCCAAGAACACCAACCGTGCCTGGCCAGCTCAGGTCCCGGCTCCACGCATCCCCCCCCCGCCCCTCTTCTCAGTGGGGTGCACGCGCCCGGCCACACACACCTCCCCCTGCCCCTCTTCCCCCCAGGGGGCACGCGCCCGGCCACACGCCCCTGCCCCCCAACCCTGGGGACATTTCCAGCTGCACACCCCTGCCTCCCCCAGGGGTGCGTGCCCGGCTGCCTGTTTCCCTCAGCTCCAAGAGCCGTCCTCCCCCTGCCCCCCGCTACTTGATCACACGCCCAGTGCACCCCGCTCTCCTCCCTCCCACCAGCCCCCCAGGCGCACGCCTGGCCGCGCACAGGAATCCCAGCTCCAAGCAGCCGCCCAGGGGCTAGGTGGCTACTCCCCGATGTCAGCCAGCTCTGAGCTCCTAGGAAAAGGAAGATGGCGGTGGGGGGGTGCATTTTCCAGTCCTTCCCAAGAATCCCCCTCCGGAGCCGTGATGGGCCGAGGGATCACCCTGCACTCCGCGAGGGCTCTGGGGCCAGTCCCGTGGCTCATGGGGTCACTCAGCCCCCTGTGACTCCAGGATTGCCAGAGGGTGGGGAGGGAGTGGGGACACCCCCCTCCCACAGACCCCTCCATCTCAGAGCTCCTAGAGGGACAGTGCTCTGACCTGGCCACCAGGGGGGGCAGCTGCCACAGGTCCCTACCAGGTGCCAGTCCCCGCCCCGGTCGACTCCCCCAGATACACCGGGGCGGGGGCTGGGGACAGGCCTGGGCCAATCCCAGCAGGGACCCACGGGGCCCAGAGCCAGGCTGGGGCTGGATCTGGTTTCACAACAGAGGCTCAGGGATTTGCTTCCCTCCCCACCCCGTTCGCACAGCCGGAGCGCCCCAGTGCCCAGCACCTGCTCTGTGCCCCCGGGACCCAGGCAGCCGGGGCTGGCAAACTCCTGCACCCGCCAGCTGCAGGGCACAAGCATCCTTCTCTCGCACAGGGCAGGGCGACCGCGCTGTGACGGGCTCCCCCCAAGCACAGCCTGCACCGCGCGAGGTGCCTGGCTGGCACCTGGCATTGAGGGCGGCGGGGCAGAACTCGGGCGCCCTGGCGTGCACGGGGCAGTGGGGGGCTCACCTTGCTGGCCGTGCCGACCCTGCCGGTGCTGGTGATCCGGACGGGCGAGCTCCGCAGCCCCAGGGTCAGCTCTAGGAAGGGAGGGCACGAGAGTAGAGGCTGACGGCCGGCTGGAGCCAGCCAGCATCGGCCGCGGCTAGCTCCGCGCTTCCCCCGACCCCCAACAATCGCACCTCATGGAGCCCGACAGGGCTTGACCCTCCCCGCAGGGAGCCAGGCAGGGCTCAGACCGACCCCACAACTGCCCCCACCCTCTCAGAGCCCACACAGCGCCTGTTGCCCAAGCACCAGGGCTCGCCAGGCGGGGTGAAGCCCATCTCCCGCGGATGGCACAGGGAGGGTCCAGTCACAGGGATCCCCCAGCCCTGAAAGGGGATTCCCCGCAGGAAACCTGGACTCCCCAGCGGGGGAATCTGCCCGCTCCACAGTGAGAGACTTGGGCGCCCACGGCAAGGCGCCGTGGGGCAGGCCGGGGAGGGAGAAGCAGAACAGGGGACCCGACGCCCACCGGCTGGAGCCGAGACGCCCCTGGCTGGGACGGGGGGCCGCACGGCCCAGCTCCAAGAGCGGATCACGGCTCTGCTGATTTCCCGTGAGCTCCCCTGGGGAGAGGGGGAACCACGGGCAGCTGCTCAAAGGCATCCTAACGGCAGAGGGACCCCAAGCGGGCGGCTGGACGGGGGGTCAGGGGGAAGCTGCACTCCCGAGGGTCCCAGAGCCAGCCCCCTCCCGGGGCACACTTGGGAGCGGCTGCCCTCGGCTCCCAGCTCTGCCAGGGGCACAGCGGTGGAACTCCTACCTGCCCGCTGGCTGCCAGGGGCGCCCACCACGCGGCTGCTGATGGGCTGGGCCCGGCCATCCTTGATCTCGATGGTGAAGAGCGTTTTCATGGGGTCCTGGTCGCCGGCGCAGGCCTTGGCACTGCAGGCGGGAGGCTGGGGCCGGGCCGGACGGCTGGGCAGAGAGGCAGCGGGCTGGGCGCCAGGTTCCTCTGTGCCGGACGAGCTTCCCTCGGCGTTTTCAACCGGCCCCCGCGGGGACGTCAGCAGGCTGCCGTGGGATTGGCCAGCCTGGCTCCGCCCCACGGAGCTGCCCTCCTCTTTAGGGCAGGCGGGGCCCCGGGCCGTCGCAGCCTCTGCCTCCGAGGAGGAGGTGCGGGGTTCCACACGGCGGCCGGCCGGGGAGCCCCCCGAGCCCTCCTGGACTCCCCGGAAGGCACCGTGGCCTGGTGGCGCCGGGCTGAGTCCGCATTGGAGACCGCGGGGTAAGTCTGCCGGGCGCTGGGCATCCTGGGGGCGCGGGAGCTGCGGGGCCCCGGAGCCTTTCCCGGGCCTCTCCCACTTCTGGCTGCAGGACCTGGGGCCGGGCTGAGCCGGAGAGTCCGAGGTGAACTTGCGGACGCGCTCCCGCACCGAGTTGGCTCTCTGGAAGGGCTGCTCCCGCGCTGGCTCTGGACGGTGGGGGACAGGAGCCGGGTGAGGACTCGAGCCATTCACCCTCCCCAGGGCACACAGCCCGACGGGCACTGCCCGGGGAGGGGCGCATGGCATCCCCACAACCAGCTCAGTCACTTCTCAGGAGGACCCTGCCAGCCCATACCCCAAGGAGAGGGAGCAGAGAGGCAGCCTGGCACTGGTTCTCATGCTACCAGGGCAGGTGCCACACCCCACAGGGCGGCTGGCATGGGAGCATGGGGCAGGCAGACAGCTGACTCGGGGCATTGAGGGGTTGGACAGCGCCTGTAAATGACCTGCTGAGGGGAGGGGGGAACATGGGCACAGTGCCCCCGACAGGCGCCGCACCCAACTGAGGTCCTGACCAAACGGGAGATTGGTGAGAGGGGCTCGGCTCAGCCACTAATGCCCACCAGAGCCACGTGCAGCCCTGTGTGCTCACTGGAGAAGCCAGGGCTGGGGCTCCTTCCCACCAGACCCCTAGAGCGGCAGCCCCCAGGGAGATATGGGGCAGAGCTCAGGCCAGGGGGCAGGTAACTAGGAGGGCCCGCTGGATGCAGGGGGCATTACCTGTGCTGCGGGCTGGAAGCGGGGAGAACGGCGCAGACGGCAGGTGGGCCTGGCGGCAGAGATCTGGGCAGGCAGGGGTTCCCGACACGTCCTGGGTGGGCACTGCCAGCCGCGGCGTTTGGGAAGGACCGGCCCAAGGTGGCATTTTCAGAGAGGACAGTCAAGGAGAGCCACGTTAGACAGTAGCACCGGGCATCAGCTCCGAGCACAGCAACCCACAGCCAGCCCCGGCCCCCCGCCCCATCACAAAGCCAGGCCCCAGGCCGCCCTGCCCCAAGGGCACCCAGCCCTCAGCCAGTGGGGAGTTAATCCGGGCCAGCACAGGCCCACAGCCAGCAGAGGGCACCAGACTCAGCCCTGCCCCCCAGCTCTGGAGCACAGGCGGGGCAGACTCAGGGGCGGGGCAGACTCAGGGACAGGGCCCCCCTTCTGCCCCCGCCTCCAAGGGCACTGCCAGGCTGGGGGAACCCGGCCAACTTCCTGGAGAGGTGCCCGAGGAGCGCAGAGTTGGCTGCAGAACCAGCCCCTTTGCGCGGGCTGCGTTCGTGCCCCCGCTGCCTGGGCCTCCAGCAAGCACCCCACCTCACCCCACACCGCTGGTGGCAGGGCCCCGTGCCGGGTGCCAGTCCTGGCACTGCCTGGGGAACGCCTACCTGCAGGGGCGGTGATGAGCATCTGCCCGGGAACCTGGCCCCGGGGGTTACACTTGGCCAGACCAGGCCCCCGACCCTCCAAGAGCTCCAGAGACCAGCTCCCCCAGGCCCTCCACTACGACACAGACTGGGGCCGGGGGCTCGTCCGGCCGGCCACGCAGCCAGGGCACAGCCCTGCGGTGAGAGCAGGGGAGAGGGGCTGCCCTGGGGTCTGCGGGAGACGTCGCCCTTCCCGGCGGGGCGATCCCAGCCGCCGCGGTGCGCGCCGCTCCTGCCCCAGACGCTGCCCTGGCATCGTCATCCTCTAGGGCAGGGACGCCGGCACCGCAGTACCTGCCCGGCACCACACAACAAAGCCAGGCTCACGGGGTGGTACGCTGAGTTCACCTCAGCCAGGCTCCGGCCCGGCCAAGGAGTCACCCTCTGACGGCTGTTCAGGGGCCCGGGGGCTTGACCCTCTTCCACGAGGGTCCCCATCCCAACCACCAGGCCCCTCTTGGGCACGGAGAGGGGCCTGCCCCCCGCTGACTGGCGTGGTGCCTCTCCCAGCTCTGGCCAGACCCCAGGACGGTAGGTCTCCAGGCCGCCTCCTTGCTCCTCCTGTTCACTCCCCAGGCTCCCCGAGCCGCAGCGGCCGCTGCACAAGGGAGGGGGAAGCCCCGGAGCTGCCTGGCCCAGCAGGCCCATAACACGTCGAAGGGCAGGGCGGGCCCCCGAGCCGGGCGCCCAGCTCCCCTGCCAGGCCCGCGGAGCCGCCTCCAGAGCACGGAGCGGGGCCGAGGCACCAGCCTTATTGGGCTAAAGAATGTAAAAGGCCGGAGTTTGCTGCACACGCCGGTTCCCTTTCATGGCCCGGCAGCAGCCCAGCGAGCGGCCAGGGGTTGGCAGCAGCGCCAGCCCAGCGCCGCTCCCACGTCAGCCAGGGCCGGGGAGGGGTCACAGGGACGCAGGAGGGGTCACGACTTTGCCTACGGGGGGCATCCCCTGGCTCGAACCCAGACCCAGCCCTGCCCGGCCAGGAGCCCAGAGCTTGGTCACAGAAGGCTCAAGTCCTTCAAACAGCCAGACTGGAGCAACCAGGACACAGGCTGGCCAGGAGCGCCACCGAGGCCACTCCGCCTCCCCCAGAGGGCAGCACGGAGCTGGGAGCCCACAGTGCCACCTCCTGAACCACCTGGGAGCCTGGCACCGCTGCAAGGAAGCCCACAGCTCCGCCCACCCACCCACGCCGTCGCCGAGCCCACACCGCAGCCGGCCCAGAGGGAAGCACCGCTTTGCGGGGGGGCATGCAGCACAAGGCAGGGGCACTGTTGTGGGGAAGCTCGCAGCCGCAAGGGGGAGTCTGGCACAGGGGAGCTCCCAGCGCAGCTCACACAAGCACCCCCAGGAGAAGCGTTGCTGGGGGTCTGCAAAACAGCCCCAGAGAGGAGTCCCGCCGCTAGCGCGAGTCGACGTGGCCCGCAGGGAGCTACTGCGGAGAAGCTCGAAGCGTCGACAGAGGGGGCACCGCGGCGGAGAAGCTCGCAGCGTCGGTGCCCCAGCATACAGGGAAGCCCTCACTTGACGCAGGAAAGTCCCTACGCAGCCAGTCCATCTACTGGTGCAACTCCCGACAGGGGCTCCCTGCCCACAAGGCCCCGGCCAGGCAGGGGACGGTGCCGCGCCTCCGTCTTACCCGCTCGTGTCTGGTTGGCGGCGCTGGCTGGCTTCTCGGGCGCTCGGCTTTCGACGCAGACGCTGACCTGGGGGAAGGGACAGGCCGAGGGTGGGGTTAGTCCCAGCAAGTCCTGCTGGGGAGTGCCTGCCCTGACTCTGCCCATCCCCCTGCCAATCCAGCCCTGCCCCCTCCCCTGACTCTGCCCATCCCCCTGCCAATCCAGCCCTGCCCCGCTGATGCGCCTCACTCCTGACCTCCAGTGTTTGTAGTGCCCGGCTCAGCCCCCCCATCACACCTGTCATACAACCTGTGGGCCCCGCTAGCGTCGTCCTCTACCCACCAGCCCGCTCCTGGGCCCCCTTCCTCAGGCCCCCCGTCCTGTTACCTGGCTGCTCCGGGGGGTCTCCTCCGCTGGACGGCCATCGCCCGTGGTTGCCGGTGCCTCTCGCTGCTCTGGCCCCCTCTGGCTCGGCTCCCCACCGTCCCCTGCCTCTGGCTGGCCGCACCCCTCGCTGTCCCCCTGCGGCGCGGCTCCTGGGTCAGGTTTGGGGCTCGGGGAGCTGCGCTCCGGGGGCGAGGGGCAGGGCGGGGGCTGCAGCGGGTCCAGGAGCAGCAGGGTCCCCGAGGCCGGGGCTGACGGGGGGGAAAGAGAACCAGCTTCGTAGGGGGGAAGGTCGCTGCGGGGTCCCACAGCAAAAGCCCCCCCCCCACCAGCCCCTCCCGAGCGAACCCCTCCCAGTGGGGCAAACCCACACCAACGGCCATGCCCCATCCCTCCAGCAGCAAACAGGCCGCGCCCCCGTCCGAAGCTCCCTGCCAGGGAAGAGAGCAGACAGGGCACTGCCCCCCACATAGCACAGCCCCCGTGGGCCGAGACCCACCCCATCCCCCGCACGGCCAGCAGGGGAGATGGCACCGTGCCCTCCCCTCGGGGCCCCCGAACGTTGCTATGGAAACCAGGCCCCGGTGGCGGGATGTCCGTGGACTCACCCTGGGCGTCCGGTTTCGGGGGCTCCCTCCTCCGCTCGCCGCGGAGCTCCCGGAGCTGAGCCCGGATCCACTCCCGCTCCTCTGGGTCCTCGAGCTGTGCCCGGGGGACGAGGGGGTGAGCGCCGGGGCAGCCAACCAGCCCCACACAGGGAGCGCCCGGCTGCGGGCCCCTTTCCAGACCCAGCCCAGCCTGCCCTGGGGGCTGGGATCTACAGGCCGCCCCCATACACACCTCCTCAGGAGCCTGGAGCCAGCCCTCAGCCGCGTGCCATGCTCCTCTGGGGGGTGGGTTCGAATCCAGCCCAGGGAGGAAGGGGCTGGACGTCCCCAGGGCAGCAGAGAGAGGGCTCAGCCCGGCTCCTGCCACCCAAGCCAGCCCTTCTCTCCAGGGCTCTCTGCAGGGCCAGCGGGGGATGCAGGCAGGGCTAGCAGGGGCCGTGGGGGAGGGGGTACGCAGGCAGACCACTTGGGCAAGCCTGGCCCTGCCCCTACCGCCCTTATCTTGCGGGCAGGGAGCTCCCGCCAGTCCCCAGCGCACGGGTCGCATGGAGAGCGAGTGCGCAGGGCAGCTGGAGGGGCACGCACGGTCCCCCAGCGTCCCATAAGCCCTGGCCAGGGTCAGCCAGTCTCGCGCCTCCCCCCCCGCCCCCAACTCCGGCTTTCAGGAACAGAGCCTCAAGTTCCCCCGACATAGATCCCCTTCTCTACCCCCCCCCCCATCACTGCCCAGAGCCTGCCCCCCCCCAGGCCAAAGTCCCACCCCCCAGGGCTCAGGGACAGCAGGGTGGGACCGTGGCGATGACCCATGGGGCTGTGGGGCCCCAGCATGCCCTGAGATACAAGAGGGAGGAATGGCGCCCAGCACCAGGGGACACCCTAGAGGGTCCTGAAGATGTGTTTGGGGTGGGGGGAGCCTGGGATAAGATGGAGCCAGCCCAATGCCCAGCATATTGGGCGAAGGGGGGCAGGGGGAGACTGCCCCCCAAGTGCAGCAATTGCACATCCGGGCGCGGGCACGTCCCCTGGCTCACTGCAGAGCGCTGCACTAACCCACTGCACAGAACCCTCTGCCCCCAGCCCCTCCGCCCCACTCACCGCAGAGCTGCCCCCCGCCGGGCCCTCCGTCCCCTTGGAGGCCAGCGGCTCGGGCTCCCCTCTCCGGCTGCTGTGGGCCCTACCCGCCGAGGCTACAGCTGTAAGGGAGGAAGGAAGGAGCCGGTTAACGAGTAGCGGGCTCGGGGCAGTGCCAGGCTAGGCCTGTGCAGGGAGCCGGGGGGGAGAGGGGGAGGCGGGCGCGCCGGGGCCATACCGTCAATCTCCTTGGCCCGCAGCTTGCGGATGGCGGCCCGGATCAGCTTACGCTCCTCGTACTCGCTGGCTCCTCGCAGCTGCGGCAAAAAGGGACAGGACGTGAGCTCTCACAGACCCCCCGCGCCAGGCCCAGATCCCATGCCCACATGGGCCAGGTCGGCACAGCGGACTCCCGAAATCCCGCCTAGGCGTATGATCCACCGGGCACAGAGCAGGTTCCTGGCTGACCCTCTGCCGCTGCTCCGTGCACGGGCACCAGGTTCGCCCTCCCCTGCCCGGGCCAGGAAGGGAGGGAGCCCAGAGCAGAGGTTACAATGGATGCTTGGGAGTTCTGCCACAAACTCCCCATGGTACCCGGGGAAGGCATGGCCACGCCTTGCCTCAGTTTCCCCACGGCTAGGCGGTCAGGTGCCGCCCCAGGGGAACAGCGTTCCAGACGCTTTCACTGAACGGTGCCTCCTGGTACGAGAGAGGCAGGTGCAGCTCCTGCTGGGGAGGAGCTCACACTCCAGGCAAACTAGCTGGCAGCCTCTTCCTCCCACCCGCTCCCCCACGCTAGGGGGAGACCGAGTCGTCTGCATCCTGAACTCTAGACTCGGGTCCCCTTGGCGGGACACCCTCCACTGCCCTGTTCCTTCAGCCCTAGCCCCTAAGAGGCAGATCCCAGAGCATGCCAGCCGAGAGCCGGCTCTGCCCCCCACTCGCCATGCCGAGAGGCTGGGGCAGTGGCAGGCCTGGGTCATGAGAGGTCCCAATCCCATTGGCACTAGGGCAAGTATCCACCCTGCTCCTGGCACCGGGGTCTCCAAGCCCACCCAGCTCTCCGCGCCTTGCCAGCAACCCGCCCAGCACTGCCTGGCCACGGCTCCCTGGCACGCCGCTCAGACCGGGTAGCGGATGGGAGCGGAAGGGGATGGGACACAGCACACGGGGAGCGGAGGAGAGCGAGCAGACAGGAGAGGGCGCCGACGAGACATGGGGACCCCCGACCTGAGCGTGCGAGCAGTAGCAAGGGTACAGCAATGGACCTGCGCCCCGGCCAGTTTTATGAGGGGAAACTGAGGCACAGAGCGTGGCAAAGACATAGCCGGCCCAAGGTCACCTAGTGAGTAAGGGGAACAGAACCCAGGAGTCCTGGCTCCCCATCTTATGCATGGCTGCTCGGATCACAGGAAAGGAGGGAGAGTGGCAGGAGCCAACCTGGAAGGCAGCAGGCGCCCTGGCTGGCACCAGATCCTCCCCACCCCACACCCCGGGCAGAGCACAGACCCTCCTCCTGGAAGGGAACCAGCGCAGGGTCAATCCCTCCCGCAGAGGGCAGCCGGTAGCCCCCGCCCGGGAGGGCATCTCACCAGAGCCGTGAGCTCCTCCACGTCCGTGATGGAGTCGAGCTTCCCAGCGAGCAGCGCCAGGGATTTCTGCTGCTCCTCCTCCAGCCGCTGAGACCTGCCGAGAGACCGTCTGAGCAGGGCACTCGGGACGCTGGCAGGGGGCAAGGGCCCCACCTGGCACAGGCTGGGGAACGGGGCTTTCCCCCCCCCCGTGCCAGAAATCCAAGTGCCCCCTCAGTTTCCTGGACGACGCCAGGATGAGGGCACTTCCCCTAAGCCGAGCTGTCTGCGGGGACCAGGGCACGAAGCAAGCGGGCAGACTGGGCGCTGCCATGCCAGCCTGCCTCATCCCACACAGGTCCTGCAGCAGGAGGACCCAGGGAGCAGCACTCAGCCAGCCCCCACCTGCCTGCCCGGGGCACTGCCATCCCTACGGGGCAGGGCAAAGACTCTGCTCCATAAACCAGGCCCATTGGGCCAGGGAGGGCAGGGCAGCCCTGCCGGGGGGGGGAGCACTGGAACCCAAACCAGGCCCACTGCCCGCGAGCTTTCCCCCCCCTCCACACACACTCACTGCAGCCAGTTCTCCTTGTTCTCCTGCCGGTGGCCGCCCCGCGCCGGGCGGAAGCGCTTGGATGCCAGGGCCTCCTCGTCCCGCTCCAGCTCCTGGCGCCGTAGCTCCCGGATGGCCGAGCGGATCTGGCGCCGCTCCGCGAGGTCCGGCGTGGCCTCCAGCTGGGGGAGCAGAGCAGGGAGGTCACCCAGGGACAGAGACAGCCCCCTTCTCCCACTGGGCTCAGTGCCACCCCCACGGAGCGCCCACCCTGCTCACATCCACCCACATCCTTGCCAGGCAGCGCGGGCCCTTGGCGCCCAGCCCTGCGGCCCCAGCACACAAAGCAGAGGGTGCCCACGCAGCGGGAGCACTGTTCAAAGAGGCAGCATCACACGCGTCAACGGGGACAGGGAGCAGGGACTGGGCGGGAGGAGGCCAAGGGGCCTTTCCCAACACTGCAGATGGCAGTGCCCGGGCAGGGAGCCGGAGGCAGAGGCAAGACTCGGGGCCCCACCGTCCAGGTTCAGCTCACACCACGGACTGGCCGCCTTGCCAACGCCTGCCCCGGGGAGGAAGAAAGCTGGCAGCACATGCCAGGGCACGTCCAGGCCAGGCTCCTCGGCAGAGACGCTGAGATCTGTCCGGGGGGCACAGGGTGGGGGCTAGAGGGGAAAGAAAATGGACGGCCCCAGGGCTCGGTCTGCCTTGGGTAAAGGGAGCCTGCGGAGATTGGGATGGGATCCCCAGGCACCCCCAATGCACCAATGCAACCCCCCACCCCAACCACCGCAGCCCCTGCCCCCCACCTCCAAGGTCCCTTCACTCCCTTCCCCACCCTCAGAGTTTGTTCTGCTTCACTGCCTGCAGCTGACGGGCACGCGAGGGGGGTGTTATCCTGGGTGCTGCAGCAGCTGGAAGGAGACGCCGGAGTGGCGAGGGCAACGTGCCAGGGAGCGGGAGGCCCCGTTTCCTGACGTCCCATCTCACAGCAAGCTCTGATCCCCACATCCCTTCCTTCGGGAGGGCCCTGGCTGGGAGCGATGTCCAGCTAGCGTCCTGTCCCCGTCCCCTCCCCACAGCTCCCCCACCCGTAGCCAGGGCCGGGGTGCCAGACTGGGCTGCCCAGAGAATGGGGGAGCAGGAAGCGACCGAGCACCGGGCACAGGTTCCCGTCAGCGACTGGGTACCCCACGGCTGGGCTTCGGGGTGAAGCAGCGCCCCCTCACCGGGAGCAAACACGGACCCCCTGCTCCAGGCAGCTCCCGCCCTGACTTGCCACAAGACGAGCTCTGACGGCATGCCCGGCAGTGCCAGCCCAGCACCCAGCGAGCACTGGCATGCGCCAGCCCAGCAGGTAGGCCCGTGGCAGGGGAGGAGCAGCACCTGGGAGAGTAGGCGGGTGAGGGAACAGGGCGGAGATTTGGGAATGGCTGGAGCTGGCCGGGGAGAACCTGGGCAGAGCTCCTGGGGGTGGGGGAGGCAGCGGGACTCACCTACAGACCCAGGCCTAGCAGGAGTCCAGCGCTCCGGGGGGAGCCCCGAGACCCCCGTCCCCAAGGGGTGGGGACCCAGGAGCCCCCAGGAAGCGAGAGCAGGAACAGCCAGCTGGGCCCCAGGCAAGCCGGGGCGCCTCTCCCACGGCAGCGCGTCAGGGCTGAAGGAGCCGCTGGCTCCGGCGGCTACTTCTCATGGAAATTGTTAAAAATAAACGATCTGACCCAACCCAGCTGCTGTTTGAGGGGTGGGAGCAGCGGTGCTGGCCCCCGCCTGGGCTACTTCCTCCCCCCACCCCACCCCACCCCACGGAGCCACCCAAAGCCTGCTGCCCACGGAAAGGGCAAAGGCCCCCAGTGCAGGAGGTGAATGGGCATCGCCCCCGGGGGCAGGAAGCTCCCATCCCAAGAGACCCAGCCTTTGTTTCTTGAGGGACTGGGCTAGGGTGGAATTAACCTCACCAGCTGTGTATAGCCTGGATCCGTTCCCCATCATCCCCCGCAAGCAGCCAGCTAGGGACCCCCATCCATAACGCCCCCCCTTCCTCCCCAGGGAGACCCCACTCCGGATTCCCAGCCACACGCCACAACCACTCAACGGAGGGCAAGTCCCCCAGGTGCCGAGGGCCCCCAGCTCCCCCCACCATTTCCCTCCTGTCAGCTCCTGCCCTGGCTCCAACTTCCAGCCTGGACAGGGCAGCAGCAGGTCGGGCACCGCGCTGGAGAGGGGGGCTATGGAGCATGGCGCGGGTCGGGTCAGCCACCAGCTTCCCCGTTTCCAACGCCCAGAGCTCACCTGGCAAACATGCAGCGTCACTCTGGGAGGTGCCAGGCCAGGCGGTGCCCTTTGGTGCCTCTCCCCTGGTGTGGGCACCCCCAGGGGGGTGAACATTGCCTGCCCAGACCCCTTCCCCACCACTAGGGCGCTCAATGGTGGAGTCCCTGGGGAGCGGCACCTTGGGGAGCTGGCAGGCACATGGGGGTGTGGGAGGACCAGCCAGCAGGGTGAATCACACTCTGCTTCCTAGACCCCTCGGGGGAAGAGATATCGAGCAGGGATTAACTGGTGTGCGGCGGAGGGGAGCTAGCCAGGTGCCAGCCACAGGGCCTCTGGTGGGACCAGGTGGCAGAGACCTGGGCATCCCTCTCCCCTTCACTCGCAGGCTGCCCTGGAGCCCAGGGCACCTAAGCCAGGGCAGGAGGCGGCATTTTGCTGGCTACAAGACACCTCCTGGGAGGGCATCTGGGCCCCGGGGACTCACCGGTGGGACCCCCTCGGAGTGGAGGCTGCCAGAGACAGAGTGCTCACGCTGGATGGCCAGACGCACCAGAGAGCACAAGCCTGGCAGAGATACCCGCTTCCTCCTGGAGTCACGAGCACGGTCCCGCCTGGCTCCCAGGGCAGACCCCTCCCTCTCAGGCACTGCCCAGCAGCACAGTTGGTATCAGTCACACTGCAGCTGGCTCTCACATCCTGCCACAACTGGTGTCCCTTCGCCACAGCTGGGAACGGCCCCCGGGGCAGGGCGCTGCCAGCCAGGGTCCAGCTGGCTCCCTTCCACACAGCCCCGGGCAGAAATCTCTCTCGGGGGCTGTAAGCCAGGATCGGGCCCTGCCTCTGGCCCCTGGGGCAGGGAAGCGGCTCCAGAACCCGGGGCCCCGGACAGGAAAGCGAGTCAGTTCTGGACAGGGCCTCTCGCTGCTCCCCTGGGAGGGGCAGGGGTGCGAGGGAGGGGCCGCTAATGGGGAAATTACCCCTTCCATTTCGGGGCCCCCTCCTCGGCAGCTGCTCCAGTAAAGGAGGGTGGAGGGGACTCCACACTGTTCCCAGGTACATTCCCCCACAGCTGACACTGCCCACCTCCCGCCACGGCGCTGCCCCAAAGGCCCTTTGGGTTCGAAGCCGCCCCTGCTCCTGACCTCAGCCCTAAGCTGCCACTGGGGCAGAGGCCCTGGGGGATCGGGGAGTCAGGCTCCCAGAGGTAGGAGCTTGCGAGGGGCTCTGGGGAGGAAGCAGAGTTCAGTGTGGGGCCCAGGGCCCTTCTCCCTGCCCGAGATGGGGGCACAGGCCCTGCCCAGCTCCCGCCCAGCAGCGCTGAGCCGGTCTCTTCACCTCAGAATAGGCTACGGGGCACTGGGCCAGGGGGCCGCCTGCCCTCCCCTCGGCAGACCCAGGCCCCTCCTCCCCCAGAGCCAGGGGTGCCCTGCCCTTGTGGGCACATGGCAATTGTCAGCCGGCCAAGGAAAGCCACGGCCCCTCCTCAGGACACTCCCCAGCTGGGCAGGCCGTTCTGCCCCTGCACCTCCCTCTGTCCTTCCACGGCCTAGCCCTGCCTGGTGCCCGCTGCCTGCTCCGCGGGGTGAGCTCACCACACGGGCTCCTCTCTGGAGCGTCACCAGGACAGAGATTGTGGGGTGGGAAGCAGGAGCCCTGGCACTGGGCTTCCTCCTGGGCAGGCCCGGGCCACAGCCCCCGGGCCAGTCAGAGTCAGGCTGGGCCTAGCAACGGCTGGCTTGGCGACATGCAAACGGCAGCTACTGCACCCCAGGGCGGGGCACTGGGCACGTGCCACCCACAGGGCCCGGCTTGGGGGCTTCCCCCTCAGCTGCCAGCCTGCAGGGTCGGCTGCCCCAGGCGGCAGGAGCATTTAGCACATGGACTGACTCCTGAGGGGGTTCCAGCTGCCGGTGTCAGTGGGGCAGGGGACCCAGGCTGCTCCCTGGCTGGCGACTTAGCAGCAGAAACTCCCCCCGCGAGTCCTGGCTCCCCCACTGGGGCTACTGGCAGCCGGGCACGTGGGGGTGTCACAGGCTTGCAGCTTTCCCCGAGCCAGAGCCCAGCCAGACCCCAGCCCTGCCCCACCTGCAGAGGAAAGGGGGGGCCAGACAAGCCGGGGCCTGCAGAGTGGAGCTGGCCGGGATAGCGGCTGGCTCACTCAGAGCTCAGACGCAGGGGGGACCCCCAAAACCTAGGCAGGGGCCTCCCTGTGCAGCATCAGCAAGGCCGTTCGGGGGGAGGGGAGGATCCGAGGTGAAAGCCCCTTCATTGGCCAGGCAGCGGGAGTGGGGGGGCACGCCCCCCAGCAGTTCCAGCCCCTCCCCCGCCCAGCCACCAACGCGGCCTCCACCCGCTGCCTCTGGGCCCCGGGGGCTGAGCCGAACCGGGCCGGCCTCTGCCTGAAGCGTCGTCTCCAAATGCTGCCTCGAGGGCCCCCGTCAGCACCCCAGCCCCCGAGCCCCCGGCGCGGGAAGAGGGGGCGCGTCCACCCCAAGCTCCGGGCCGGTGCGGACGGGTCACCGGCCCTACCAGTGCAGCGTGCAGACCTGCAAGGGGGGTGGGGGGGGTCGACAGCCTGGTGTGAACGCAGCTCCGAGACCCCCACCCTGAGCAAGCAAACCTGTCCCCCCAGGCACAGCAGCCCCCCCCCCCCCGCCCCCGAAGGGCTCAGCTGCAGGACGAGGGGCAATCTGGGGGTGGGGTGGGGTGCGGGGAGGCCAGGGGCAAATCCGATGGGCTCTCCCCAACGCAAGGCAGAGGCACGGCCGCTGGCACCCCACTGGGCCAGGCAGTTGTCTCAGATGAGCCCTCAGCCCTGCGGACCTTCCAGCTGCTCCTCAGGAGACCCCCAGATTGCAACCAGCTGCTGAGCGAGCATCCCCCGCAGCCAACCCTCCCTCCCCGTCCCACTGGATGCGGGTACAGCGGGAGGCCTGCCCAGCTCCCAGCATGGCAGATGTCCGTGCAGGGGACAGACATCGCGGTGGGCATCACTCCTAGAGCTGGCAGCGCAGGGAGGGGGGCAGAGGAGGGATGGCGGGAGGGGCCATGGAGGGGTTTGGAGCCTCCCCCCGCGTCCCTGCGTTTTGGCACTGCAGCTCCTTATCGGAGCAGGAAGGAGGGACCCCCACACCCCGACCTGCCCACCCGCAATGCGCCTCCCTCTTCCGCCCTGCTGACAGCCCTTGGCCCCGGCCCCATTTCCTGGCCAACGGGTCACGTTTGCCTGCTCTGTTTCCTGGCCGCCCCACGTCCCCCTGCGGCGCTCCCGGCCCCCGGCCCAGGCAGGAAGGGCAGAGGGCAGGTAGCACTGGCCGGCCGCGAGCAGGACCGCCTGAATCAACACGGCTAACACGTTCCCAGAGCGGCTGGCTCCCGCACCATGGGGCCTCCGGAGCCCGGGTCTCCGGCTCTGGAGGACCGAGCGCAAAGCAGTCCCTCCGCGGAGGAGAGATTACGACAGAGCAGGCGAAGCCTCCCCATCTCTGACCCACGTCAGCACGGAGCCCAGCCAGGGGAAAACAAACCGCCCTGCGGCCAGCGGCGCAGGGGAAACCAACGTGCTGGAAACCGCGGGGAAAAGGACTCAGCTGAGCCGGGACACGCCAGAGGCCCTCGCACACCCTCTCCCCCTGCTAGGCAGCAAATTAACAGTTACGAGCTAACGCCCACCTAGCCAAACGTACAATGTGGCCTTGTGAACAGGGCTCCAGCAAGTCACGAGTGGGCGGGTTCCCTTGGCAGGGTCAACGCTCCCTGCTGTTCCCAGGCCTCTCCCCAGCGCCGGGACGGGGCAAGGCAGTTGCTGCAAGGAAGCTATCATTACCTCCAAACCCGCACGGCTTTGGGGGCAGGCAAAGGCCCCGAGGGAGCCAGCACACGATGGAGACGGGGGCACCAAGGAGCCAGAGCCGGGGCACACGGATGGACTGACTGAGCAGACGGAGCCACGGAGAAGTCGGGGGCACTTCTCTCACAGCCTGCATCTCTAACGGCTCTAGGGACCACCGGTCTCTGTGAAGCCCTACACCCCAGCCCCAGGCAGCCATCTCTGGGGTGGGACACGGCAGCTGTTCAACAGCGCACAGCAACATGGCACAAGAGTTCAAAGGAAGAACTGCAGGCGGGAGGGGGATCGGTGAGAGCCCGGGCTGGGAGAGCGCTTGAGGGACGGGAAAGCAGGGATCCAAAGGGGTGCAGGGGAGACCATCCTTCTCAAAAGCCCAGGGGCACAAGTCTCCCCCTCTCCCTGGGAGGATTTTGCTCCATGTTCCTCAGAGCCGTTTACAACCCCCCTGATGGCACCGCAGTCCTGCCCAGGGGGTCTTCCAGCTCCCCACAGCTGGGGCCGCTCACCAAGCTGCTGCCACCCTACGCAGGCGGCAGGACCTGGGGGCTGTGTCTCCCCCATACCCAGGCTTGGCCCCGCTCCCCTTCTTGCAGCCTGGGCTGAGTCAGGGAGCCTGCCCGGCTCCCTTTCACAAGGGGCGGCAGCAGCGTGAACGTTCAAACCAGCCAATCAGCTGCCCGCCAGGCCCGGGCAGCGGCGTCCTGGCCAGAGTTCAGTGCCAGGGAGCCTGGTGCACACCCAGCTTGGGGGCGGGCAGGATCCCAGCGAGCCGGCCTGGGGCGCATGGAGAGAGGAGCTGACTCTGCGGAGACCCCCAACCACACGGTGCCCCCACAGAACAGCCCCCCCCGCCCCTCCCCATGGCAAACCCCTCGGGAACGCACGGGCAGGAAGCGAGAACCCGCTGGTTCAAAGGGAGCCGGGGCCGGAGCAGAGGCGTCCGGGCACGGAGAGGGGGAGGAAGTGCGGGGAGCGGCAGGCAGTTTTTCCTTATATGGGCTAATCCTCTTCCAGCGCAGCCGAGCCAAACACCAGCAGAAAAATCCCTCCTCCCGTGCCAGCTCAGAAGGGGCCTCTCCCAGCCCGCCCACGGCAGAGCACCCAGCTAAGGGGCAGCCCCTGGGCAGGGGGCTCCCCCCTACAGCTCCCAGCCCCACACGGGAGACCCGCGTCAGAGCAACCCATTCCCCACTCGCCTGGGCCCAGCCCCATGCCCCGTCCTGCAGGCCGGACGAGAGCATGGGGAGGGAGCGGCTTGGCCCAGTACCCCCTGGAGGACACACAGCCATCACGGGATCCCACTGGGCACACCCTCCCCGCACTGAGCACACCCTCCAGCTCACAGCGCTGCTCCATCACCGGCTGAGTCCAGCCCCAAGCTCCCTGGCGTATGAGGAGAATTAAAGGGGAAACTGAGGCCCCGAGGAGCGACTCCCATCTACACATGGGTTTCTGGCGCAGCCAGGGCATCTGGGATCTACGCCTGGCAACAGAAATAAAGCCCCTCTCTGCCACGCCTCGGCGAGGGCTCCTCACGCCTGCACGGACTCAGACCAGGTCAAGGTGGGCGCCCCGGCTCTTCTGTTCACCCGCCAAGCTCGCAGAAGGGCAGGGTCCGCGTGGCAGCCCAGCCCCAGCCTCTAGCAGGGCCGACGCTCCCCTCACAGGGCCACTCAGGTCACTTCTCCCCCGGGCGGGTCTCCCAGCCCCCTTCTCACCGCACCCCAGGCTCCCCGCTGGATCACTCACTCTGCTGGCTGCTCTCTCTACTGTCCTGTGCCTTCCCCTGTGCTGAGCTAGTACCAGCTTTCTCCATCCCTCCTCGCCGCAGGGGGCGACAGCCGCTCCCCGCCCTGCCATTCTCGCTACCCCCTCGCCCGGCCGAGGGTAGGTCCCCACGGGGCCACCCAGCGCGCGCTCCCAAAGGCCGGCTCCCGGACACGTGCAGGGCGGACAGGCCAAGCACTGGCCCCCCGGAGGCCCAGGTCTCCAGTCCCCTGGCCTGCTGAGACGGGACATTCCTCCCAGGCTGACTCAGCTTCCTGCCGTTAACCATTTCCCAGGATCACCGACACGGCACCTTGGCCGCGGGCAGTCCGGTCTTCGGAGCCAAACCCTGCTAGAGGCCAGCAGCTGGGACAGGGGAGGGGGCAGCTGGCAGCCCAGCTGCGCCTGGTCTTTGTCAGCGCTGTTCCCCTGAACCAGGCTCTCCGGCCCGCTGTGCGGCCCAGGGCCCAAGCCGGGGGCCTCGGACCCCACGACAGCCCCAAGTGTGTCGCACCGCAGCCCCCCATCTCTGGGGCAGTCCACCGCTAGCTCCCTGCTGGGGGCAGCCAGGGGGCCAGGACCGCTCACAGGAGGGAGGCTCGGCGGGGAGGGAGAGGGTACGTCGAGGACAGCCCGGCCCAGCCTGCCAGACCTCGGCCCCTGCACTGTGCTCTGGAGCAGACCGCTGGCTGGCACCCACTCAGGAGTCCCCCTCCCCACTTCCTCGCCCTGGTATTGGGAGTTCTCTGCTCCCCCCCCCGCCCCGCAGGGAGGGGGCAAACCAGCCTAGGTTGGGGGTTATTGCTGCGGGGACACTGCAGACGCCTTGCAGACCCAGTGTCTGCCCAGCAGGCCGGGTGAGAAACTGGCGGGGGATGGGAGGTTTCTGCCCTAGCCCACGGACACACTAAGCAACACAACCCATGCGTCAGGGAGGGAGCTGGTACCGACGGGGGCGCTGGCTGCTCCAGGGCATGTGCCCGCCATGCAGAGAGCGGGCAGACGCTTCCTGCTGGGACTGGATTCTAGCCACAGAAAGCAGGTGCCAGGGGCGGGCAGGGCCCCCTGGGCGGGCAGGAGACAGACCAGAGCCAGGCAAGCGACAAGCAACGGCATCAACCTCCGTCCCTGGCAGCAGGAGCCCAGAGCCCAGGCCGGGAGCAGCCGAGCTGGGCAAGGCGATGGGGCAAGTGGCAGACTGTGTCTGGAGCAGGGACCGATGCCCGCCAAGGCAGGGATGGGGTTAGCAGCAGCAAGCTTGCTAGGGCTACAGGGCAGCCCCACCGTGCCCGGCACAGAGCTTGGGGCGGGGGCACCCTCTCCCCTCCCAGTGAGGGAACGAGGGAGGCAGGCCCCCACGGGACCACTATTTAGGCAGGGCTCCTCAGAGAGAGCGCTTACCCTGCTAGGCCCTCTCTGCCTATGGAGGGTGCCCATGGTCAGGCCCTGGTGTGGGGGCTCGGCCTGGGCAGGAGCTGATCCCCCAGGGTCCCTGTGCCCCCCACCTCACCCAGCCCCACGGGGAAGAAAGGCCACCAAGAGCCCTCGTGGGAGCAGTGGCTGGAGCCCAACGCGCCTGGTTCAGTGGGGAGAGCTCACAGTCCCACAGACAGAGAAGAGCCCCCATTAGCCAAGAGCTCAGCGTGCAGCCAGGGACGCAGGGCGGACGCTCACCTAGGGCACTCCCAGGGGTCGGTCACCGTTCTCTCCAGGCAGTCGCGCGATGGGCGATAGGCTCGCTCGGGCCCCCCCAGTATGGAGCATCCCCACGCAGGCCCAAGCTAGTCTCATTGCCCCCACCCCACCCAGCAGCGGGCTAGGACCGCTCGCCCAGGCCTAGGCACAAACTAGCCCTGCTTAGCTTCAGCCACGCTCGTGCCAGGCCTAGGCCCAGGGGGTCTCTGGAGAGCAGACAGAGCCGCTTTACCGACTGAGTTACAAACGAGCAGCCTCCCAACCCCTCCGGCTGTGCCAGCCAGGCTCCCCCCAGCGGCCTGCCCATAGCGCACGGCAACGCTGGTCTCAACCAGATCCCAAACCATGCCAGCGCCTAGGTGCACAAAACATCCCATTTACACTGCAAGGCCAAAGCCCGGCAGGGCTGGACGGGAGTCCCCCCAGCCCAGCAACAGCTACAGCGCAAACAGAGCCATGATGCCAGCGGGCAGGGCCTTCCCGGCAGCAGCAGGCCGTACCCCTGTCCTGCCCATGTCGCGCTCTGGAAACTACAGGAATTGTTTCCATTTCTTCGTCCCATCCTGATTACAGCCGAACACCTGACCCGGGCTCCCAGGCACCCAACGCTCAGGGGAACGGCTCCAGCAGGAAGGTGAACTTAGCGGCGGTTTCTCTTTTCTCTCCGTGCGGAAGGTTTGAGCCCTCTGCATTGAGGACACCACCAAGGTCAGGAGCTACTGAGGCAATACACCCCCTCCCATTCCCATGGGGCTGCACCTCAGCGGGGACTCACCAGTTTCCGGAGGGCTCCCTCGTCCATACTCAGGAGGTTCTCTTCAGACATGACTGCCTCCCTTTGCTCCAAACGCAGGCCGGCCGGCCGGGTCTCAGTCCCTGCACTCGCTGTTCCGGACAGCTCTCAGGGCTGGATGCTGGGTGGAAGCGAGCGATGGGAGCGGGTCGTAGGGCCGGGGTCAGGCCCCGTGGCGTACGGGCACTGCCAGCTCACAGAAGGAATTCTGCAAAGGGGCAGATTGCAGGCGGGTCAGGGAAGCCGCACAGAGGTTCCCGGGTTTAATAAACTTCTGCTGAAAGGCAAATGGGGTCATCCTACAGCTGGT
Source organism: Dermatemys mawii (assembly GCA_007922305.1). Classification (NCBI taxonomy): domain Eukaryota; kingdom Metazoa; phylum Chordata; order Testudines; family Dermatemydidae; genus Dermatemys; species Dermatemys mawii. The sequence goes on along the minus strand of ML677420.1, from coordinate 170,901 downwards.
TCACTGGCTGCTAATCCCAGTGCGGGAAACAGAGTCGCTCTGAAAGCGAACCACAGCCTACTCCAAGTTCATCGTCAACACGCTAGGCTCTGCCAGAGACAGAGCCAGAGCTAAATGCATCCGACCCACTCACACAAGGCTTTCGACTACTTCTCCAGAACCGCACCCTAGGGTGACCCGATGTCCCGACTTTATAGGGACAGGTCCAGTTTTGGGGTCTTTTTCTAATGTAGGCTCCTATTACCCCCCACACCTGTCCTGATTTTTTACACTTGCTGTCTGATCACCCTAATGACACCCCACGTTCCTGCATCCAGATCTGCCAGTGCCCCTGAACCTCGCTTCCTCCCCAGTGTATTTATCCAGAGACACCATCCGCCCACACACACCACCACTACGTTTAGGTCGGGAAGAGATAGATTCCCCAAATACAGTTTGATCTTATTAAAACCAAACTAAGAGTCATTCCACCACAATATTTGGGCATCAAGAACTACAATCAGAAAGGGAAGCGGCGAATTGGCTGGTCCTACCATACTCACCTTTTTGGTGGCCAATTCCCCCCTCCCCCCGCCCTACCCAGGAGTCTTGATTCACATTGTAAATATCATCCTCAGAGTTTAGTCATCAGGCTACTAGATAAAGCGGAGGACTCTGTTCTGGGGCAACAGGGAGCCCGGAGCAAGAGCCCATCCCATCCATGGCCTCTCCACTGATACAGCCAACACTGCTCACCAGTTCGTCCCAGCTGTGAGGTGACTATTTGCCCACAGGGGCCTGGACAAGGTCATTTCACATAAAGCAAATAGCCATGAGCCACTTTCAGGCCTGGCTTGTCTCAGATCCATATAAACTAGTCCAGTGGGGAGAGGTTCCACAGCCTAGACCGTACACCCCCTCCTGCTGGGCTGGGCCAGGGTCCCAGATTCCCTTAATGCGGATTGGGTCTCCGTCCCCACCCCCTCCAGAACGGATTAAGGAAGTAAGCACTGCCAAACCAGATCAGACAAACAAACCAGATCATCTCTGCCCTAGGCACTACCCTACCGGATGCGTTAAGGAAGGGAAGGAAAAACCCACAGAGCGCAGCTCTGGAACAGCTGGCCCCGCGGGAGCTAGGGCTACGTTTAAATGAGAGACTTTCCCAATTTGGGGGTTTGTTTAGACTGTGGGGGAGGGGTCGGTCAGCATCTTTCCCTCCCCACTTTAATCTGGATTAGCAAACAGCCCCCCCCCACATCCAGATTTGGCAATCTCCCCAATCGTACAATCCAGATTAGAGATCGCCTGACCTCCCCCACCCCGGGATTAGCCAGATCCACTAATTCCTTAATCCGGATCAGCACCGCCCCCATCCCCAACTAGGAACGGCCCGTCCTTTGACCCACTCCGGCCGCCCCCCCTCCAAACCCTCAATCCGGATTAGCCGGTGTCTGCCTCCCTTCTAATCCGGAGCGCCACCCCGCAGACCTCACGGAACGCTGCTTCGGCCAGGCCACGAGCCGCGGCCACGTCCCAGCTCCGCTCCGCTCCCGCCGCAGCTGGGACTGAGCCCCAGCCGCCGAACCAACCCCAACCCCAACCCCCCCCCCAGGCCCCGCCCCCCCTAGCGTCACGGGGCGCGGACCGCCCAATCCGGCTCGCCCGCCTTCCCCATTGGCTCATTTCAATTCACCCACCGCCCCGCCCGCCCGCGGCATTCTGGGGCGTGTAGTTCGCACATGCCCGGTCCTGGGGCTTGCGGGGCGGGGCACGTGGTACTGCACAGGGAATGGAGGTCGGGGGAAGGGGTTGAGCCTTGCTTAGTGGGGCTGCCTGTTCTCAGGGCTGAGCTCAGGCTGGCTGCTGCTGGCACCGCTGCCCCACTCCTGTCTCCCAGACTTGGTGCCCCTCCTCCACTCACCACATGCCTGGTCTTTGCCCTTTGTTCCCCCCCCCCAGCCTATCCCTGCCCTCCATATTACCCCTTACCCAGCCCTGCCACCCGAGCCAGCCTCCGGTGCCCATCGGCACGTTGCCCACCCATGCCATCCTGCTCTCCCCCATGCTGCCCGTGTGCATGGGAGGAGCTCCCTGAAGCACCCGCAAGGCCCCTCCTTAACACCCCCAAGCTGGTGGCTAGATAGCCGGGGGGGCTGTGCTCTGCAGTGGGGAGCACTGGGGAATGTGTATGCTCCGTTTGATGGCCTCTGGGCGCGTGAGCTGGGGTTGATGCTCTCCCAGGGGGAGCCTGATGGGGTGGAACCTGTGGCTTTTGTGCTGGGCTGCCCCACCACATCCCAGCGCCCTAATGGGGAGAAGAACCTGCCTGCCCTTCTGGTGAGCATGGGGTGGTGATAGTGCCCGGAGACCGCAGGGAGGGGAGCAGTACAAAATGGCAACTATCCAAACAGCCGGCCGGGGACAAAACCAGAGGAGCAGGTTCAAAGGCAGCGGGGGAGGGGGGTTATTCGTGGCATGGCACAGGTGGATGCTGTAAAAGACACCGAAAGACCATTTGAAATGTCACAATAAATCTGTGGCCCCTGAAGACTTGATTGTGCCCCACTGGCCATTTGGAAGCACCGGGCCACAGCCAGGTATAGGGCTCTGCTCTCTCTACCCCTTCGGGATGGGCTGAAGGAGACTCTCCAGCGCGTGCTTGTAGAACAGGGATCATGACACACAGCTGTGGAGCGCTGATTCTCCCAAGGGAAGGCAGTGGGATGGGAAGGGGCAGGTGATGCCTTGGCTAACTGGGTAATTAGAGCACTTTAATAGCTCGTCAGGTGTTCAGTGTGTTTAAAACCCCTAATTAATGACACGAGGTCCCAGTGTCAGAAGAGGAAGTCGAGGTTGGGGGATAGGAGTGATTCATTGACAGACATGGGCTGAGCTGGGGGTATGAGGCAACTACAGTTTATGCTTGGGGTGCCCCATCGCAACCCTGCCCTGAGGACATTCCAGGGCTCAGTGGCCCAAGGGGAATGGCTAGCAGTGAGAGCCAACTGGTCTTTACCTTCCCTCCTGCATTCCTCCACCCCGGCTGTTGTGAGAGGGTGAGCAGGCCTCAGTGGCCTCTTCAGGGCTAGGCCACGGGGAGGAGCCCTGCTCGGGAGCGGGGTTAGTGGGGTTCGTGGGGTGGAAACTGTCCCTGCCAGAGCGGTGGTGGGTGGAGACTGCCTGTTTTGGGGGGCTGAGCCCGGGGTGGGGACTGCCTGTTTTGGGGGGCTGAGCCCGGGGTGGGGGCTGCCTGTTTTGGGGCTGAACCGGGGGCCTTCTTCCAAGCTCTTGTTCCGGAGCAGGGCAGCAGAGTGGGGGCTAGCGCCCCTGGCTGGCCTGGGCCAGCTGCGTACGGGGGAGCTGTGAGAGGATGGGGGTAAGCTGGGGAGATCTTCGGGAGGGTTAGTGAGACAGACTGAGGGTACCCGCTGCGGGGCTGGGTTCAGGGCTGGGTCAGGCTGTGCAGAGCGGGCAGCTCCCTCCCTGCCGTGGGAAGGGAATGTGCTCTGAGCAGGTGTCGCTGTCCCCATGGCAACCTGCCAGCTGCTCCCGTGGCCTGGGAGGATGCTGCCCCCTCCTAGCGGCGCTTGTCCTCTCTTGTGGGCAGGGCAGGACCTGGGGGCTCCGGGTCAGGAGAAGCTACCCAGGGCCGGGATGAGGAGGGTCCCGGCGAGTGCCCGCGAGAAGCTCCGGACTGGTGGGCGCCGTGGTGACGAGGCTGGGCAGGGTCTCTTGGCTCAGCCGGGTCTCCCATGTGGGGAACTGGGCTGGGTCTGCCCTGGCAGCTCCCTGCTCCCAGCCGGGCCTGTGTTTATTTGGACTAAATATGGAAAGTCAGCCCTTTATTTTGAGCACCAGACACGCCCCGGATTCCAGACTTTGTTGTGAACTCCATTGCCATGATGTTCACCCCTTCGCTGCCCTCTCCCTCCTCTGCACCTAGAGATCACAGCCCTGCCAGGGAGCCGGCGGGGGCACGTACAGCCCAGACCACAACCCGGGAGCTGCCTGCGCGGGGAGCGCAGCGCTCTTGGCTTCATTGCATGTCTTCTTCTGTAGTGAGGGGCCGGGTGACCCCGCTCGAGGGCTGGGGCCAAGGGAGCAGACAGAGGGGCTCGCTCTGTGCCCGTTTCTATGGCAATGGGTGAAGCTCCTGTGAGGGAGGGCCTGAGGCCACGGCTGGCGGAGCCCCATTGCCTGGGTTGTCCTGTCCCAGGTCTCTTGTGTCTGCCTGGGGCTGTGTGGCTGCTTCTCCAGCAGCTTTTCGCCTTCATTCACCAGACTGCCGAGGTCTCTCTCCCGGTGGGCAGCGTGGCCCCTTGGCAATGACAGGCTCCCCACAAGGGCCTGATCTCCCAAAGGGGCACTGGGGGGCAGACACAACAGGTGGGCTGCCGCAGGCAGAGCCATCAAAGTTCATTCCTCTGATGAAGGCAGCAACTGAGGGCCTGGAGAACAGGTGTGGGGTCCACACGCCGATTCACGCCGCTATAGAGCTCAGCCGGCAGCCTCTTGCTCCTGCTGGCTCGGTGGGGTGTGGCTCTGAGCCCCGTCCAGTGATGCTGCCAGGTTAAAAGCCAGGCCCAGTTTCTCCTCTGCATGGCAGTCACAGGCCCCGATCCACAGAGCCATGGGATTTGTCCGTCAGTCCAGGACTGCCAGCCTGGCTCCTACGCACCACTGCCCACGGCGGAGGGGGCAGGCCCTCCGCATATAACCCCTTAGAGCCTTTGGCAGAGGGCCTAGAGTAGAGCCACCCAGAGGCCGCCAGCCCCAGGTTGGGGGCATCCACTGGGGTAGCTAAAACCCCCACTCCGCCCTCACACCAGAGCTGCACTTGGTCTGCAGCCCTGCAGCTGGCCATCTCACCTGAATACTCCCAGAGATGACTCAACCTGGCTGTTTGCCGTCCGAAAGCTTCTCCCGGCCCATGAAGTTCCGCTACCTGGTGCGTCTCCCTCCGCTCGGGCGCATAAACCCGCTTGGTCACGGTTGTCCTCGTGCTCTTCAGCGTATTCCCTTCCCGGCTCGTGGTGCGCGGGCCCAGCCAATGCCACGGGGACGACTGGTGAAAAGAAACTCTCTCCACTGGGATGAGAAACAAACCGTGAGCACATCATGGGAAGATCACTGTCCCCCACTGCCTTGGTGACAGCTTCCCACTTTTGGGTGTAAATTGGACCTGCAGGCGTCCTGTTAAGTGCTGTTGTTGTTAACCATTACTCTGCTGCTCCCCAGCAGACACAGCTCACTTACTGCCCCCTTGTGCATGGCCTCTGGCTGTCTACACTAGGAATCGGCTGTAGTGTAGACATTACAGTGGCTGGAGGGGTTCTTCCCTCGCGGTAGCAAACCCACTTCTCTGAGAGGCCGTCACTGCATTTAATGGTGTCTACAGCGGGGCTGAGATCAGCAGAACTATCGCCCAGAGCATGATGTTTTTCATAGCCCCAAGCAACATAGTTAAGCTGACCTGGCTGGTCTACAGACCGGCCCGCAGAGACGTTAGAGACGGGAAAGATCCAGGAAAACCCAAGGCCCTCTCCCTGCAAGCACAACTACATTCCTCACCTGTCTCTAGTGCAGTGTAATGCCCCACGCAATGAGGATGCCCCACTCTGGATCAGTGCCCAAACTCACCCGTCTTCCTCGCTCTATCAAGAAATCGCTGCCCAAGTCATCTGCCCAGGCATGGCTGTTTCCTAGGGCTTCCGATCCAAGACAGACCCTTCCCAGGGCCTAAACCCCCTCCCTTTGCTTAGCCAACACCTGCCAGCTGTGCCCAGGAGCCAATTAGCAGCCCCTGCAGGGTTTCAACACCTAGTCCCAGGCTGAGTCAGCTGCAGTATCCCCTTACCCACTCCAGGTGCCCCATGAGGGTTACTGCATTACCTTAACCAGGGCTGCATCCCAAGGGGCTTCTCACGCCGAGGAAACGGTCACTCCCTCCCATGTTTCAGCTGAATCTCCATTTAGCATTCCCTGACTAGGGTTTGAATCTGGCTGGGTTTGTTTGGATCCTTTGAGTCCTCCTGGGTAGTCACATCTCCTCCCCGCAAGATAAGTCCGGGGTGAAGTTGCTCACTCCCTCCTGCCGAGCCTTGGGGAAGATAACCTCAGCGGCTGCCGTGTGGGGACGCGGAGGAGACCTGGGTTCCGGACCTGGTACTGCCATGGGCCAGTTGGGTGACAGTGGGCAAGTTGATTTCCCTCACCTTGGCCTGGCCTGACTGGTACATCCTGGGTAGATTTAGCTTTAGGACATTGAATGCACGGTGCTAACGTGAAACATGTGCACAAGAGTTAGCTCTGCCCAAAGAACTTCCCATCTCGGGTCCTGATGTTGTGGTCTCTTGCTATGCATCTGTGCAGTCATCCCCAACACGCCCCCGACACACACAGCCCCTTGGCAACGCTACAGTCTTACTGTCCCTTCAGGCCAGGCGGTTCACACGTATTCGGGGCCTTGCAAGGTTGTTTCTCTTAGGAAAGGAAGAAATGATCCCAGTCAGCTCTAGGCTGGTCGCAAGCCTGTTTATTGACACAGAATGTCCACGAGGTCCTGTCTGATCGCAGCAGAAACGAGTAGCCGGCAGTGTCCTTGCTCAGAAACCCCCAGGCCTGCCTCTCCAGCGAGCTGTGTGCCCAAGGAGCCCACTGCCTCTGCTTCGCCGCCAGGTCACGCTTCTGCTGGCTCTCTGCCTCTCGTGCACACAGCCTGCAACCTAATCCTAGCCCCTGGGTTTGCAGCTAGGGAGATCCCTCTTAATCTACCTGGGGTAGCTCTGAATGGACCTGTGGCCCCAAGCCTTGGGCAGTCACTTCCCTTGTCTGCAGCTGTCTTTATTACATAAAGGGGCTTGAGTGCTCCTTCTGTTGAGCCTGCAGGAGGGGGCTTGGCCACATCCATTGGCTTTAACCAGGTGTGTGGACCCAGGACAGCCCAGATGGCCATTAGCACCTTCCAGCATAACCACCTTAATAATGAAACTGGTCCTCACTCTGCTCCCTTGCTCAAGGGGTTCAGGGCCACGTGGAATGTGGTTTGCTCACAGGGAGCAGACAACTCCTCCCAGTAAGGCAAGGACCAGGGCTTCACCGGGCGATATTTGTGCTCTCTTCTGGAGCACGACGGCCGTTGAATAAGGCTGCGTGTAACACGGATCCCTTAGCGCCCTGCAGACCCAACGTGGTTCCTCGTTCCCACCGGCTGATAGGGCCTGGTGACTCTCTTCTGACCCATCGCAACTGGAATGAGGTTTTCAATTAAGATTTCGCGAGGCACCGTATCAAATGCCTCACCGCGCTCCGATGCACCCCACCCACCGCCTTCCCCGCCTCGAAGGCTGGGATTCTACCCAAAAAAGCAATCCAGCTTGGCTGGCAAGCATCCTCCTTTCGAAATCCCTGGATAAGTGGCCGATGCCGCTGACGGCTCACAGTCCTGACCCCCTGGTGATGTGGGCCCTCCCCCCGGCAGCAGGTGTCCGTGATTACCGACAGTTTAGACTCTCCGAAGAGGAAGGCGGCTGTCCTGCTAGCTCACTGCGCAGCTCTCCCTATTCCGGCGCAGACTCAGTGTGGGGACATTTCTGAGCCTCCTCGGTGGGGCGAGGGGAGGCGCACGGCCTCTTCTTGACCCAGGAGAGTGTGGAGAAGGGCTGGGGGGCTGGTGATGGGAACATCTGGGCTGGGTACGTTGGCGGATGACCTCACTCGATAAAGAGAAATACCAGGGCTGTCCACGTGTACCCAGGTTGCCCCAGCAGACAATGGGACACAGCTGCCTCTCGGGAACACGTTTGAGAGGTGCTGCTGGGCGGGAAGGGGGCTGGAGGTGGTCTGTGTGTGGAGAGGGGATCCCCAGGTGACTCCTCACCACTGCACATGCTCCAGAGGGCTGCCCCAGTGTCCAGCCCAAGGGCTTAGACGGGGGAGTCCAATCTCTCTCCTTGTTCCTTGGCTGGTCTATCGGTGACAGCCCAGGGTCAATGAGCACAACAAAGCCTGGTGCCACTCAACATGGCTCCAGCTGTAGCGTAGACGGGTCCCTAGCACCGAATGGGATGTAGCTTGTGGACACCTGTCCGCTGGGGCTTAGACCGAACCCGTGTTCATACAGAGCCGTGACTGTCCGAGGTAAGATTTGAACCCATGACGCTGGGGCGGGGAGCCAGCCTGCACCTGAGCCGTGCACAGAAACGCCCACAAAGGCTGCGTCCCTCGCTCCCGAGAAATCACGCCACGTCACAGCCCCTCCCTCGTTTCGTGAGGCCCCAGGCCCGAGAGAATTGGACCACGGTGCAGAGTTTACAAACTGAACGTAGCCCGGATGTGGACCCAGACAGCCAGGGGCCTGGGCAGGAGAAACCCGCCCCACCTTGGGGACACACAAAGAACCAGCTCCCTGGCTCCCTCACAGCCCTGCACCACGCCCCGGGGCTCGTTCAACCCGCTCACGCCCAAACCAACCCACTGGCCCATCAGGGGCAGCCAGACCTATGCCATACACAGGGCTGGGGTCAGAGCTTGTGAGGCCAGAAGGGGCCACTAGGATGGTCTGGGCTTTCTGTGCTTTGCTCTGATGTGGAAAAGGGGAGGGGTCCTCACGAAGGCATTGGGGGGCTTTCCCTAAGGAGCAGCATGGGCAACTCCAGCTTGGCCCGAGGTCTCTTGGGAGGGAGGAGCCCAGCGCTGTCTGCACCCTCACCGGAGCAGGGGAGGCCGGGCCGTGGCTTGCTCAGGGGCTGCGCGGGGAGGGCTTGGAGCCACTGGGGGGAATTCCCACTGCGCTCGGCGGTGTGGGGTGCGGCTCCGCACAGAGACCCAGGCCTGGGGCTCCTCTCGCTTCCCCACTAGGCTGCTCCATGGGTTGCGAGAGCTGCCCCGTGAGGGGGAGGGGGCAGGGGAGTGTCCGGGCCTGGAGAGGGACGGATGAGATGTGCCCTGTGCCCCCGGTTCACCCGTCCTGGGGCTGGGCGCTCGGGCCCCTTCCAGCGGGGCCGCTGGGGGCTTTGCAAACACAACCACTCCGAGCCCTCCTCTGGCGCCCTCCGCTGGCCGGGCAGGGAGCGTCAGCGCGCAGGGAGCAGCAAGCTGCCACTCCTCTCTGAGCCTCCATTTCCCCAGGTTCACAGAGGAGTACAACTCAGGAGTCCAGCTCCCTTGTCCCAGCTGTAACCACTATCCCCCCTGTCCTCTCCTAGCAGAGCCCACTCAGTCCATCCACACTGCTGCTGAGATCCTGCCCCTGCTCCCCTGTCACTGGCTTCCCCTCTCCTGTGCCGAGTTCAGGTTCTTTGTACCCCCCAAAATCTTGGAGGACCATCAAGACATGAGGCTCTGCCCCCTACCTGTGTCTCTGCTCCTTTCCTGCTGCCCGCTTTGGCCCCCTCACAGTCCCCTGGCCTTACCCCCTTCTGGGGCCAAACCCTGCCCTGGGCCAACAGAGATGCCTCCCTTGACCCTAGCTCTGAGCATGGCCCTTGGGCTCCATCTCCGTGTCCTCAGCATCTTCCTGCAGGCCGCCCCCCAGGCTGGGAACAGCGACAAGCCTCTGCCCCCCCCAGCCGCCGCTCCCTGCTGCCAGCACTGCTCCTGTCCCCGCGCTCCAGGGCTGACTCCGCAGGGGCTGGTGTTGCTCTTGAACGAGTCAGAGACAGCTCTGAGTCCCTCTGGGGCAGGGCCAACAGCTGCTCCGTGCCTGCCCAGCGTGGAGGTGGCCTCACGGCTCTGAGCTGGTACAATGGTGCAAACGGTTCGGGTCAGTCTCAAGCCAGGGCCTGCCTGGCCGGGGGGGAAGGACACAACCAGAAATGGTATCCGATGTAAGCCCCACGCCTGAATGGTCCTGCCAAAATCTTCAGTGCACCACGTAATTCTATTTTCATTACAGCCCTCAGTAGGCTTCAGAGCGAACAGCCCTGGAGCTAGCTGAAGGCTGTTCCCCGCTCTCCGGGCTCCATTCTGATCCGGCTGCGCACAGGCAGCTTTGTGTGCAGCCCCGACAGTACAAACGGCATTTTTAACTGGCTCAGTCTGTCCTCTCACCCACTCAGGGCCCAGCGCAGGTACCCGACCTTGGTGTAGATACGTTTCCGCTTGGTGCGGACGACTCGCACGGCTCCCTTGCTTGGGGGGCTCAGAAAGAAATCCCTGAGTGCGAGGGCAGCAGCCGCCAGGGAATCCTGGGGGAAGGGCACAGCAGTGTGGAGATGGGGGGAGCAACTCGGACTCTTCGGAAGGGCCGGGGTGGAAGGGGACATCTGCTTAAAGTGCCACGTTGTCAGGTCTGCTTGATCCACTGCAGCTGCTTCTTCTGCTGGGATGGGGTGGGTATTAATTAACTGCGATCACTGACTCAATTAAATAACTTTACCTTCTCCCCCTACCCACCACCCCAGGCTTTGCAACAATCTCAGAGGATGCTGGGAGCTAGATCCCAGAAGTGGGCATCCTGCCCCATTAAAGTTACTCTGGGCAGCCGTGTGAGAGCTCCAGAAGGCGTTAACTCTCCTGGCTGGAAATCAGGAGCCTTTCCCCCCGTTACACCCTGACACGCATGTGCGGCGTCTCCGGCTGCCGGGCCAGGCGCTGTGACACAGACCTCCGTGCCCAGTTCCTCGCACGCCCCGGCTCCGGTTCCACACAGGGCAGCTGTTGTGTGCACTGGCCACAAGGCTCTGACTCATGCCTGCCCAGCATTCGCTTTGGACCCCATTACGTGTGCCGAACGTCTCAGGTCTCGTGTCTGGCTCACACCCCAGGCAAAGGAAATGGAGCCAAGAGGCTGTTCCATGGGGAGCGTCTCATTTTTGAGGCCTGATTCACGTCCTGCTCGAAGAGCGCTCGGGGGCACTATGACGTGAGCTTCATCTCACCCGTCTCTGCCTTGGCCTGGTGCCGCGCAGCGTCGTGCTGGGGCTTGTGATGCTCTTGTCACTGCATCCCCGGGTGATGCTCGGGAACTGCTCCATACGAGCCCAGCCAGGACTCTGGAGAAGCCTCCTCTCTGGGAGCCGACTGTCTTCAGGGCATGAAGCTTCCCCAGCGTTCACCTTCCCGGGTCTGACCTCGGAGCATTCAGCATCCCCTGCCCCACCCTGCGCTTCCCCCAGTGAGTCCACCCAGGTAGGGGTATGGGGGAGCCAGAGGGTCCTGCCCCCCAACTCCGCAGTCAGACGTGACTCTCAGCCAGCCGGGGAAACAGAAGGGTTATTAAAAATGACAGGAACGTGGTTTAAAACAGAGCTTGTAGGTACGGAGAAAGGACCCCCTCAGCCAGGTCCATCCTGGCACAGCGAGGCCAGACACCAGGTCTGGCCTCTGGTCTTCCTCCAGTTCCCCAGCCAGCTACAAACTGACACTCTCCAGCCCCTCCTCTCCCTTTGTCTCTTCCCCAGGCCAGGAGGTCACCTCATCCCTTTGTTCTCCAACACCTTCAGTTGGCACCTTGCAGGGGAGTGGCCCAGGCCATCAGTTGGCAGGAGACAGGATGTCGGCCATTCGCTTGCTCACACTGGCCCTCTAGGGCTCTGCAACAATGACACCCCTTTATCCCACCACCTAGGGACTTACGAAATGCATAGGGGAAACTGAGGCACCCACACAGTATTCAGAGGAAACATTAAGAACAGTCCCACTTTGTCACAGCTCTACCCGGCTGAGCAAGGGAGCAACACTAGGGAGTGGGAGGGTCTCACTGCCCAAGTCTCTGGCACCCATGTGGCACACAGAGAGTGCAGCTGCGATGCCATTACATGCACTGAGTGTCCCAGTGCTCTATCGGGCTCCCATCCTGCATGCAGGGAGCTTTACATGTTAAATGTGCCGACTGAGTTGAGCCTGTGAAATGCTCTAAGGTTCCCTGTTCTCCACACGGCGCTTTATTGTGAGTCCAGGGCACCTGTCCTGATTTTCCCAGTCCCTTTGCTCCTGGCCCACATCCCACCCCGAGCGGGTAAAGCTGGGACCCAACGGATGAGGGGCTTCCTCTGAGCGGAGGCTGTCTGTGCTCATGTGGACTCCTCTCCTGTGGACGAGTGTGTTTAGACCTGACACTGCAGGAGCTCCAGTGAGTCAGCCTGGGACAGAGAGCGGTAGCTGGGCTGTGTCCTCACACTCCAGGAACACACACACGGTGTTTTGCTGTTACCTGTGCTGAGTGTCTCCCTGGTCCTGTGTCTGGCTGTAGCGCCAGGTTTCTCGGGGTGCGCGGCCCCCTTGTGTACAGCGCAGATGATTCAGCTTGGATTCATCAGGGATGTCCTGGGCTGCTCTAATGACGTCGCTCTGTGGAGCACACCCAATATGGCCCTGTGCTAAGGAGTGCGTTGCATGGAGGTGAACCCCGGGAACTGGGGGTGCCCCGTTTCCATGGAGGAAGCAGATCGATGTACATTGCAGGTGTCCGTGAGATCAGGCGCTGAGCACTCGGGGGTACAAAGTGGGGTGTAGACGTCGCTAGCCTGCAGAGGGAAAGGGTGGGACTCGGGAAGCCCAGAGTTCCTAGACCCCAAGGCCAGAAGGGACCATTGTGATCATCTGTCTGACTTCTGGTGTCGCCCCAGAAGGGCAGAGCTTTTAGAGAAACACCCTGGTACTCAACGTTGCCAAGGATGGAGAATCCACCACGACCCTTGGGAAATTGTTCCGGGGACTAATGACTCTCCTCATTGCCAGTATGAATTTACCTAGCTTCAGTTTCCAGCCATTGAATCAATCATGTTAGACCTTTCGCTGCTGAGCTGAAGAGCCTTGTTCCCTAAAATCTAGGCCAGCTAGTAAGCTTAGGGAGGATTAATGACCCTCCAGAGTTTGGCAGAAAGCAACACATTTATTACACTGATATCTACGTTCCAAAGAAGGGGGAGCTGGGGGGTGGGCAGGTCACACTCACACGCTCACGCTCTCAGGACAGGCCCAGCACTGCAGGTGTCAGGACCTTTCAGGGTAAGTGTCCATCAGCGCAGCAATGGATGGGGTGATGAGGATAAATCTTCCCAAGGCAGATGGAATGCAATTCAATGAACCACTGGCCAGGTGGTCCGGGCGAAGGGCCTTCTTGGGAGGTACAAGCTTGAGAGAGAGAGAGAGAGAGAGCACATGGCATCTTCCCCTTTTAAGGACCAGCTCCTGCGACTAGAGATGTCTCGGCTGCATCTGGTTGGTCGCACCCCAGCTCAGGCAGGGTCCACGCAGGGTCCATGCTTTGGATGTGTGATCGCTGCCTAATCAGAGTCCCAGACAGCTTGTCTACCCTTGGAGCTCTTCTGTCTTCTAGCTGTTCAAACAGCCCATTCATCTCCCAAGCACTGCAGGAGGGAGGGGTGGGGGAAAGCCACTTCACAGGTACTCAGAGAGGGAGAGGAGATAAGGGTGGGGGGAAGGGACGTGTAACAGACTTTTTGAGCATACAGGTATACCTAGGATACAGATCACTGCTGCTCCTACAACAAGCCTGGTCTCCAATATCTGTTCCTCAGGTAGATCCTTCTAGTCACCCCTGTTACCGGCAGCCAGGGGCTGGGGAGAGTTTCCTTGGGTGGGGCACAGACAGGGTCCCTCCCACTGTCTGCAAGCCGTACTGATTCACCCTAGACACCTCGGGTAACCCTGACACAGCCTCACAGCCTCTGGAACAGCCAGGTGACGCCTACCATTGGGTCTGTGCCAACGCAGAGGTAAGAGCACCACCTACTGGCTAACCAACACCCCTTCCTACAGTACTAGCTGCCCTTGGCCCTCTGGCGTCCAAATACTGACACGTACTCATGGACTAAACGCACAGGGCTGTACCATGGCAGGTCACAGTATGACAGAGTGCGGGGAACTAATACTTTTTATTGCACAAGAGACAAGTTTTCATGCTTGCACAAAGCTCTGCAGGGCTGGGGCAGTGTAACGGTGCTGGTTCTGGCGGGACCTAACTGGGAATGGCAAGTCAGGACAAATTGCTTCAAGCAGGGCAGTTACAGCCCTAGGCTGGGGTTTCTCCACCTCTAAGACAAACCAAACTAGCCAGACAGAAAAGACTTTGGTTTTACCCCACTGGCTAACCACAAGTCACACAAGCAATTCCCTTAGACACTCCAGTTTCCCAGTATCACCACCAGCAGCCACTTGTTATGGGGATGTCTGGTTATGAAAACCAATACCCCAGTAATAGAAAAAGGGTTCTCCCAATCCCAAAGGACCAAGCCCCAGATCCAGGTCAATATACAAATCTGATCTTACTTCTGGTCAGTTTCGCTGAAACACCCAGTGGCTCTGGGATTGTGGACGGTGCTTGAGTAGAATATGCCACTTTCCCCCTTGCCTTCTCCACTCCCAGTCTGAGTCCTAGTTCTCAACCCATTGGCAAGGCTCACCCAGGGGTGGCTCTTGGTGTCCGAACTAAACCAGAGCATGTCGCCCTCCCAGCCCAGAACCAACATCAGGCTCTCACTTTAGTTCCAGCTGGGCTGCAGTCTCTGGCAGGGAAACTCCTCTTGCTCCCCCAAGTACTGATGAGACTTTAGCCTTAAATGCCTTTCGCTTTAGCTGCCAAGTTATTTTTCATAGACCTGACCTTCCTGACAGGAGACTCCCCCGACTTGTCCGTCGCCCTGGAGGTGCAGTTATTTCTCCTTTTCAGGTTACCTTTTGGCTCTCCACTTATCTCCTGGATCTCAGAGACCATCAATCCCAGAACTCTGCTATGCCCAAGGAAGGAAGGACTGGAAGGGGTAAGGGGGAGGAAGGGGTTAAAGGAGGCCAGAGCGCCTGACTGCTAATTTAGAAGGATCCCACATGTTCCCAGGCTTCTCCTCATTAGCCTGCGCTGTGCGGGTGACCTCTCCATAGGAAGCAGCCCTCTGTTAATAACACAGGCCGTTATGTCCCCGTCTCCCTCTCCCGCCTGAGGAGGCTCCAGACTGTATTTTCTGCTCTCAGGATGCTGCCAAGGAATAGGCTTGTTAGCCAGAGCGTGGAGTTTTGTAATCAATCTGGCTGAATTCAGAGGACGGGCGAAGCTGCTTTTCGCAAAGGGAGGGGTTTGAGGAGGGGAAATCGCCAGAGTCCCACGGGGGCAGGAGGGAAATAAGTCTGCCATAGCAAAACCAAAGCAGTGTCCCACCATTGACGCACCTGGACTTCCCCAGGCCTCGGACTGGTGTGAGCACGCCTGGGAGCCATCGCTCAGCAATGGTGCAGTATCTGGGCCTGCCACGGTGGGCAGGTTCCTTCTGCTGACATCCGCCAGCTTGCCAGGGCTCAGGTTCACAGGGCCAGCTCGTTATTGACATGAACGGGGACTGTGTAGATCATGGTTGCAACCAAGGTCCTGTAGCGGCACCAAATCTTATGAAAAGGGGGTCGTATAAGGTGTCTAAGACCAGATTATGATTTGCTGATTGTGATTATGCTCTCTGTACGCACGTGTCATTTGTGCGTTCGAAGGTATGAAGACTGGCTGCATACTTGCTTGGTTTCTAAGGAGCCTTAGTAAGACCATTTCGTCAGCTTGCTGGGAAAGGAACGTGCAAGTTGGCTGCTCAGTCAGGAAGCATTTAACAGATAAAAGAACTTGGAAGACTCCGATCCACATAAGAAGTCTACCTGAGAACCTGCAAGGTAGCATGTGGGTAACGGCTGCCATCTGCAAGTCCTGAGTCAGGCATGGGCACATGACTTGCCCATGTGACTCCAAAACTCCATTTTGCTGTAATTTTCCACAGCAAGAACAAAGCAGTGTTCTTGCGCCTGGAAGAGACTATAAAAGGCTGATGTCTCGTCGCTACCTTGTCTTCAATCCTGCTTCTTACCTATGGAGGAACTTTGCTACAAACAGAAGCTCTACACAAAGGACTGAAAGACCCATCTCAGCTGTGGATGTTTATACTCCAAAGACTTGATTTGAACCCGCAGTCTATTACATCACTGCTACAAGCCTGAACCAAGAACTTTGCCGTTACTACATGTAATTGATTTCATTTAACCAATTCTAGCTCTCACCTATACCTTTTTCCTTTTATCAATAAACCTTTAGATTTTAGATTCTAAAGGACTGGCAACAGCATGATTTGTATATTGACCTGGGTCTGGGGCTTGGTCCTTTGAGATCGGGAGAACCCTTTTCTTTTATTGGGGTATTGGTTTTCATAACCATTTGTCCCCATAATGAGTGGCTGCTGGTGCTGATACTGGGAAACTGGAGTGTCTAAGGGAATTGCTTGTGTGACTTGTGGTTAACCAGTGGGGTGAAACCGAAGTCTTTTCTGTCTGGGTGGTTTGGTTTGCCTTAGAGGTGGAGAAACCCCAGCCTAGGGCTATAACTGCCCTGCTTGAAGCAATTTGTCCTGACATGGCACTCTTAGTTGGGTCCCACCAGAACCAGCACTGTTACACCCCGGCTTCCCAGCGCTGAGATTCACAGGGCCAGCTCATAGGCCAAGCGTCCCAGGGAACGATGGAAACCGAGGCCTGTTTCAGCCTCGGTCAGTGATGATATTGCATCAATACACAACAGCCCAGCGTGACGAGGGGAGGAGGGAGGAGCCACATTGCAGGGCCACAGGCTTTAGCAGGGCTTGAACTCACGACTTGCAGCACCAACCCACAGGAACGGCCTTAGCCGCGTGCAGCAGCTGCTGGAGAGGTCAGTGGCTAGTGGCAGACCTGCTGTCTCATCTGCAAGGCATGGGCAACACAGGACCCATGGCTTTGTCAGCTGGCCAAATCTCAGCAGGCGTTTTGTGCAGGGCCTGGTGAGCCACGAGGACAGCCCCAGCCCTGACATGGCTCCTCTAACACCTCCTGTGCTGGGGCAGGAGAATTGTCCAGTGGTAGAAGGCTGGGAGACTCACCCCTGTGCTGATCTCCATCTGCAGCGCGGTGGGCAGCTCCCCTCTGCTCTAGTATTAGAGAGAGGTTCTCAGACTGGGGGAGTGCCCCGTTGGGGGGATGCAGAAGGTATTTGTGGGGAGGTTTGAGAAGCATTAGGAATCAAAACACGTACTGTGCACATTTTACCACAGTGATGAATAACCAGCATACGTGATTCCTCCAGACCAGTCTACTTAAATGGAGAAATCACACAGTTTTCATGGCTGGCCAGGGCATAAAGAGCCAGTGTTGTGGATGTGTTCAGACAGTTGTATATTCCAGGCCACCCTTACTTCTGCACTGCACATAGTGTGTGTGGCATTGCCACCCTTCTGCACTGCGCTGGTGCTGGCACTGCCCGCAGAGCTGGGCGCCCAGCCAGCAGCTGCTGCTCTCCAGCCACCCAGCTCTGAAGGCAGCGCAGAAATCAGGGTGGCAAGACCACAACCCCCCTACAATAGATTCGTGACTCCCTGTTTGGGTTGGCACCCCAAATAAGAAATGCTGGTTTACGTAAAAACCAAACCATGATCTTGTCTTCAAGCCCCCGGGGGTCTCCGGATGCTGACTCAAGCATCCAACCCAGGGTGGAACTGCTGTTCCAAAAAACAGCCGCACCCATCACACTAGTAACAACAGTGCCACGGCAGGAAGCAGTATCTCACTGGACACTGACATGGCGACGTATTGCAAGGGCTCTGTTGGAATCAGTGCCTGGCTGTGTTTAATATTTAGTGAGTGTTGCATGCTGACTATTGTTTATTGGCATATCTACTTGTGTGGCGGGGGAGGGCAGTAAACTCCTACAGACACAAGCGGGGGCAAGCAGATAAGTTTGAGAACCCCTGTATTAGAGCAATGGGTGCGGGGCGGGAGGGGGAATTTGCAGGGCGGCTCATTGCCACACCCAGGCCCCTCCTCCAGATCTGCCCGTGACTAATCGTGATACTAACGCCGAGTCCCTGCAAGGAAGCAGCTGCCCCTGTTCCCCCGACCCCCGTGGCTCATCACACCTGGTGACAAACTGCTGTTCAGGGACATGGCTACCCTGCACCTGGTCTCAACCCCTCCTGCACCCACTCGGCTGGGCTTGGAGATACCCGGAGAAGGCGATAGACCCCCAAGTTCCTGGGCTGTCCCGTCAACATGCTGGGAGCTTGGGTGGGATGAGCAGGACAGAAACACTCACTGCTTGGGATAGTGAATGGAGATTTACTGTGGTTGGACTAAAGCCAGTAGATGCAGGCACTTCCCCAGCTGCCCCCTTAGCCTGCTTGGGTAGGGGTGTCCCCTCTGCACAGGGCTCACCCACATCACCCGTCTTGGCTGGACCCCAGCAGGGCCGTCCGCCTGGGCACGAAGCCTGCAGCACATCGGAACCTCCAATGAGTTCAGAACACTGCAGTTCTCAGCAACTATCGCGAGCCGTCTGCCCCTCCCAACGCTGCAGTCCCGTAGGACAGAGTGGGACCAGGGAATCAAGGAGATCGACTCAGGCTCCAGGAGGAAGGCTTTGGTGGACAACTTCCCTCCTCTGTCATCTCCCCAGGGAGAGGCAGAGAGAACAAACCCATGGCAGATGTTTAGTCACTTGCTTACTGCATGGCTGGACGGTGCTCAGACCCTGTGGTGATCCATGTACTCAGAAGGTAGAACAAGGAGACACACATACATCCCACCTTGCACTGGGCTTCTCTGACACACCAACAGCTTCCTGAGAAAAGTTCAGTCGACTCCTCCATGCCTTACTGTCGAGCACTGGGGGGCTCTTGCCACAATGAGCAGCTCCCCACACAGGCTCAGGTTGGAACGACACGTCCCGTTCTAACAAAGATGTCACACAGCTTTCCCGCTGCCCTGGGATATGATGATTGCCAGGCTCTGCATGACTAAATACCAGCATTGAATGGCTGACCTCACACGCCCATCACTCGCTTCTTTGTGCAAATAGCACCCTCCGCCCTTCCCACGCCAGCGCCCTCAATGCTTCCCACGACAGCGCCCTAAGCGCTTCCCATACCAGCACCCTCAACTACCTTTGCAAAGCTGGGATTTGATGGAAAATCTCTAACGTTTTGATTCTGGTCCTGGAATCTCCGGCACTTGTGTGATTTCCTTCAGTCGCAGGCAAAACTCTCAAGTGCTGATGGAGAAAGCGCTGGCTTCAGGGACCTTTCACCACTGTCCCAGTTTGGGGAGCCATGATGGATGGTGCGGGGTTGGCAGTAGGCATGAGAATTTCCCTTGGGCAGCTGTTCCTCGGGACTGTTGACTTGGCACAGGGGCTGGCATTTGTCTCTGGATCCTATTTCGCCTAGTGATGACTCCTCACCAATAGCTGATCGGTGCCCTAGAGGTGTCGTTCAGTCTCTCAGAGCAGTGGCTGTGCTGCTCTCTGGTGGCAGCTATAATTGATTTTCAGGCTAACACCCGAGTCTGTATCCAGCTCCTGGCATCTCCAGCTGATTCATCTTGTTGGATTCCTCAAGCCCCAAATCCCCTTTGCCTCTGTTCTGCTTTGCCCTTGTGTCCTGGGATTCTGGCTCGGTTCCTAGCTGGGAGCACGCATAAGGAATTAGAATTTCACGTTAGTTTGCACCATTCATCTTTCAGGCTTCACCTTACAGACGGGGTCCCTTTCCCTTCTCTCTTCCACAACATAAATTGTGCCCTCCCGACACGATCTGAATTTCCCTGGGCCACCATGGCCAGGAAGGTTTCTTAGCTGGCCTCTGTCTCCTGGATCCAAAACAGCACTAAGAGCTTCCCGCTTCTAAGAAACTTTTCTTCTTGATGCTGATTTTCTACTATTTTTCCATAATCATTTCCTAGGCTCTTGGCAGGTGCTTTGACATCCGACTGTGTAACTGGCATGCCTGGTATCCTCCTGGTTCTGTGCAAAGTAACAAAGACTTATTGATGGAGACCAGCCATGCAGCAAGAGACGTGGAGAATAATTTGTGCTGCTTGGTTGATATAGTCCTTCCAAGGTGAGTGCTGCTCTTCCTTTGCGAATAGTGCTCTACTGTAGCTTTCAACTGGATTGCCTTGTAGACAGCGGGTGGCAGAGAACCGTGTAGCTCACCATTATGCACACAGCCTCTTGAACAGCTGATCCTTAAATGTCATCCCCGCGATCTTTTTAATATGAAGGAGAAAGCCACAGTATGTTTTATAAGCGGCTGTTCCTCCTGATTTATTGGTTGTTGGGCAGGCCTTTGTTAGCTGTTAGGCTGTTATCACGGAAGTGGATTCACTCCCCACCCTCATCTTGTTGAAATGTAGATGCACCGTGTGGGGGAGTGGCAAGGGACACTGTGGAAATGCTTTGGATGGGAGCTTTTCCTGCCTAGAAGGGGTTTTCCATTTAATGCACACACACGTTGCTAATATAATGATCCTCTTTCTCCTCCTCCAGAGCCAAGAGAATGAAACCCATGGTCACTCCTGAAGCGAGCCCTGTTCTCATGTAAACGGTGCCAGCCCAATGACCTAGGTGGTTCATGTAGCACACACTGGTGTTTGAATCCTACCAGTCTGTACAGGAGTTCTTCGAACTCTGCCCTAGTCTGGTATCAGGTGTTTTATACTTGGGTTCTCCTGACATCTCAATGTCCTGCTAAGCTCCTCCCCTAAACTCCTCCCTCAGGGTGGGGCTTCTCCCCCTGTATTCTACCAATTGGCTAAGAGAGGGTGGGGGGCAGAAGGTGGGGCATCATCCCTTCCTTCTTCCTTTTCAGGGATCCAGTGAACTTTCCCCTCTTGCTGGGCTAGTATCTATCCATCAGTTTGCAGTACCTGTCCCTCTATATTCAGGGATGTCTGGGGAAGGAGTTCTGCACTGATGCTGGCTTTCTCAGGCCTCTTTTGTGATACTTCTGGCACCCACCAATAGTCAGTGCCATTCAGCTTTGCCATAGTGCTGACACAGGGGACGGGGCTGTTGTCTCTGTAAATGGCAGAGCAATAGTAGAAACACATTCTAAATTGTCCAGAGACAGCTCATTTCAAAGCCAGGCTTCGAAGGGCCCTGACTGCAAGCTGTAGCTCTTTCTTGCATGGATAAGTGTTCAGAACCTGTAGACTCTTACAAGCTATCCCCTGGCCACTGACACCACATGGCACTAGCCCCTTGGAGAAAGCACTGGTGTGCAAAAGAAATGGTGGATTGAAGTGGTGATAGGCAATGACAGGAAGTCGTGTGTGTGCCTGTGTCTGTAAACTGTCCACCAGCCGCCCCAAGGTCTCCTGCTAGGTTTCTGTCCCATGGATTTTCTGGACCAAAGGTAAATGGTAAATATCTCCTTTTCCTGTCTTTGGACTCTTCTTCTACTCATTAGGTCTTTCAGATGCTCATAAACAGGTTTAGTAATTCAATAAATAGATGTCCTGGCCGCATGGGAGTAGCCCAGGATATCTATTAGTGTTTGTATCTCTCAGGCTCTTCCTGGTTTCTTTTGCTGCACATTTTGAATGGCCATCACGTCTCAAGGGTCAGCTCCAACTCCTCCACTCTATAGAAATCGACCCAGGAGTCAGAGTCTGTATGGAAGAGATCAGACATACCAAGATTTAATTGGACCCCACAGCCTTGCAATCTCTCGAGTGCTTTTCTGACATCTTCCACACATTGGTCCAATCCCTTGTTATGTACGTAGACGCCATTTACCAATAAAAATCACATTTCATTCCAGAAAGCCCGCAGGCACTCATCCCAGCAACACTAGAAAGTTTCTGGTGTATCTGCCAACCCAAAGGGAATGCAAAGCCCATGATGTTACAAATGCAGTCAGCCTCTGGGCACCTTCACTCATGAACACTTGGGGATAAGCTTTACCTTGATCAAGCCCACGCCTTCCCAAAAGCCGTCTGGTATTGGTTGAGTTCTGGGTAGCGGGTATCGATCTGATATAACTTTATGGTGTAATTCTCTATAAGCAACACACAACCTCATTGTCCCAGCCTTTTCCCATGCACAAGCCCCCCCATCTCCCCACTCTCATTAGAAGGGATTGCCAGATGCAGAATCATTTCTGAGGATTAACCAGGGACAAATTGTCTCCTCATTCTCTTGCCGCTTGCTTGGAGGTTGTTGGTTTCAAAGCCTGAGTCATCAGTAAACACTGGTGAGTGCAGTGTGGGTGGGGGACCTTGTGGAGTCCAGGAAGAGAGCTGTGCAGTCAGCAAAGCATCAGACCTCTGAACGCAGTGGCCAGAAGCAAGGAGCCAAATATTTAGATTCAGTGGAGTACTGGTCAACTACAATATTTTCTTTATAGAAAAGATTTACAAATACATAAAAGTAAATATTTGAGAATACAATATACCAAACCACTGAGTCACTTGTAGCTCTAAATATTTTGCCCATTTTCCATCCGCATCCCCTCGGCAGGCAGCTTCCCCATTTAGGGTTTGGAAAAGGGATTTGCTGTTAATGAGCTAGTCGGTAATGATGCTAAAGAGTGAACTCCCCGCTGGTGTGTCCACCCCTGACAGGGTGTGGTGTAGCAGATTCGCCTCATCTAGCACACCCCTGCCAACAGCCAGTGCGATTGTGCAATGGTCTATCTTTTCTTGTGACTCAGCCCTCCCATCAGGTCCCTAGACAGTCAGCCCTTCTGATGTAACAACAGACTCCAATAAACAGAAGTCTAATTAACAGTTCAGTGACGTTGTGTCAGGTCTTTGGTCCCTGGCTCTGGGCCCAAATTCTCAGATACTCCCTTGTTTCACGGCTTCATGACTATCCTCCCAGGCTCCAGGGTCTCTCTAGGTTCACCCTTCTTTCAGGGATCATGGATAAATAAAGAACAGTTTTGCAAAAACAGTGACTTTATTTCCTCTGCAAGCTGTGATCGAAGGGGGGAGAGTGGTTGGCTTACACAGAATTAGAGTCAACAAAAGGGGTGGGTAACATCAAGGAGAAACAAAAACAACTGTCACACCGTAGCCTGGCCAGTTACAAAACTGGCTTTCAAAGCTTCTCTGATGGGCAGCACACCCTGCTGTTCTCTTCTAATCACACTGGTGTCTGGCTGCGCGAAATTGGCTCCCAGGTGATTTGCTTTGACCTCCCACTCCGACATAAAAGGTCTCCCTCTTATTCTCACAGATATTTTGGAGCACACAGCAACAGCAATAACAATGGGAATATTGATTTTGCTGAGGTCTAACCTAGTCAGCAAACAGCGCCAGAGAGCTTTTAAAAGTCCAAATGCACATTCTACCACCATTCTGCACTTGCTTAGCCTATAGTTCAGGGGTGGGCAAACTATGGCCCATGGGCCCCTCCTAACCGGCCCCTGAGCTCTCGGCTGGGGAGGCTGCTCTGGCCCCTTCCCTGCTGTCCCCCTCCCCCACAGCTTCAGCGCGCTGCATCTGAGCATTGTGGTAAGTGGCCCGAGGCCGGAAAAGGGGCAGAGGGTCTCAGGGAGCGGTCAGGGGATGAGGAATGGGGGTGTTGGATAGGGCATGGGAATCCCAGGGGGCCTATCAGGGGGCAGGGGTGACTAGGGGTCAAGGCACTCAGGGGACAGGTAGCAGGGGGGTTGGATAGGGGGTGGGATCTTGGGAGGGGGTGGGTTGGGTGGGGGGTCTTGGGAGGGGGCAGTCAGGGGACAAGGAGCAGGGGGGCTTAGATAGGAGGTGCGGTCCTGGGGGGCAGTTAGGGTGGGGGATCTCTGGAGGGGGTGATCAGGGGACAAGGAGTGGAAAGTGGGTGAGGGTCACATAAGGGGTGGGGCCAGGCTGTTTGGAGAGGCACAACCTTACATACCTGGTGTGACAGTGCTGTACCTGATGTGACCCACTGAGAATGCCAAATCAGGACAAATTGCTTCAAAAGGGGCAATTACAGCCCCAAGCTGGGGTTTCTCCACCCTAGAGGCAAACCAAACCAGCCAAACAGAAAAGACTTTGGTTTCGCCCCACTGGCTAGCCACAAGTCACAAGCAATTCCCTTAGACACTCCAGCTTCCCAGTATCACCACCAGCAGCCACCTGTCCTGGGGACAAATGGTTATGAAAACCGATACCCCAAATAAAGAAAATGGTTCTCCCCAATTCCAAAGAATCAGGCCCAAGACCCAGGTCAATATACAAATCAGATCTTACGCACAAATCACGCTGTTGACAATCCTTTAGAATCTAAAATCTAAAGGTTTATTATACAAGGAAAAAGATCTAGGTGAGGGTTAGGAATGCTTAAAGAAAAGCAAATACATGCAGTAATGGCTTGCATCAGTTGTAGAATAAACTGCAGGTTCAAATCAGAGTCTCTGGAATACATTCCCAGGAGGAATGGGTCATCAATCCTTTGGCCAGAGCGCCCCTTTGTAGCAAAGTCCCATCCAGAAGTAGGAGCCAGGCTGGAGGCTGGAGATTGAAGATGAAATGGGGAGGGGATACCATCCTTTTATATCCTTCCCAGGTGCAGGAATGTTCTTTGTCCTTCACTGTGGAAACTTACAGCAAAATGGAGTCTGAGTCACTTGGGCAATTCCTACCCCCCTTGCTAAGACACAGAATGTGTCTGCCTTCCCTTACTGGGTCCATTGTATAGCTAGTAGTCCTTAAGAGGCCATCAAGCATGGCGAGCAACACTTAACACCAAGGGCTCTGAAATGTCCCCAGCAGCATAGCACAATATTTGGAAAGACAGTATAGAGTCAATATTCATAACTTCAACTACAAAAATGATACACACATACAGATAGCATACTCATAATCAGCAGACCATAACCTGATCATAGACACCTTATATGACCCCCTTTACCTAAGATTTGGTGCCCCTACAGGACCTTAGTTGCACCAATGATCTATATGATCCCAGATAATTTTAGTAACGTGACACCTGGCCCTCCACACAATTTTGAATCTCGATGTGGTTCTCAGGCCAAAAAGTTTGCCCACCCCTGCTATACTTGAACTGCTCCTTACTACTGTCCAGGGTGCCTGTTTACAGCTCCGTGAGCCATGGCATTAAGGGATAGGCTGGGTTCCCGAGAATAACTATTGGCACTTCAACATGCCCAACAGTAATTTTCTGGTCTGGGTATTTTCCTGCAGCTGTTCAAACAGATCAAAGTTCCTGAAGACGCGAGCCTCATGCACCTTTCCCGGCCATTCCACGTTGATGTTGGTGAAACGTCCCTTGTGATCCAGCACTGCTTGCAGCACCATCGAGAAGTACCCCTTGCGGTTTAAGTACTGGCTGCCCTGGTGGTCCGGTTCCAAGATAGGGATATGCGTTCTGTCTATCACCCTGCTGCAGTTAGGAAAACCCATTGCAGCAAAGCCATCCACAATGGCCTGCACATTTCCCAGAGTCACTACCCTTGACAGCAGCTGGTCAATGATTGTGTTGGCTACTTGCAACAGAGCAGCCCCCACAGTGGAAATGCCCACTCCAAATTGATTCCCGACTGACCGGTAGCTGTTGGGCATTGCAAGCTACCACTGGGCTATCACCACTCGCTTCTCAAGTGTGAGGACTGCTCTCATTTTGGTGTCTCTGCGTTTCAGGGCAGGGGACAGGAAGTCACAACGTTCCATGAAAGTGGCCTTATGCATGTGAAAGTTTTTCAGCCACTGGGAATCACTCCTTATCTGAAACACTATGCAGCTCCACCAGTCTGTGCTTGTTTCCCAGGCCCAGAATCGGCGTTCCATGGCATGAACCTGGGCCAATGCCACCATGATGTCCCAGTTGCCACATGCTATGCTTCTAGGAACGTCTGTGTCCACGTCCTCATCACTATTGTGATCGCGCTGCCATTGCTTCCTCGCCTAGTTTTGCAGGTTCTGCACATGCTGCTGGATAATGCACGAGGTGTTTACAGTGGTCAAAACTGCAGCGGCGAACTGAACGGGCTCCATACTTGTGTGCTATGGCGCCAGGAAAAAAGGCGCAAAACGGAGAGCAGGAGAGAGCAGGATGGCAGAGTTGCTGCGGAAGCGGTGGTGGATGAAGATGGCTACCAGTCCTATTGCACCGTCTTCTGCAGCAGAGCAGGAGAGAGCAGGAGAGCAGAGTTGCAGCGGAAGCCGTGGAGCCGTGCATGATTTATGAGGACAGCTAGCAATTGTACTGCACTGTCTGCTGTAAGAGAGCAGGACAGCAGAGTTGCAGCGGAAGCAGTGGTGTACGAGGTCGGCTAGCAGTCCTACTGCACCATCTGCTGCAGAAAAAAGGTTGCAAATCAACTGGCTGCCGTTGCTTTCATGGAAGCAGGGGTGACTGATGACATGCACCCAAAACCACCCGCAACACTGTTTTTCCCCCATCATGCATTGGGAGCTTAACCCAGAATTCCAATGGGCGGCGGAGACTGCGGGAACTGTGGGATAGCAACCCACAGTGCACCGCTCCGAGAGTTGATGCTAGCCACGGATACTGTGGACGCACTCCGCCGACTTAACGTGCTTAGTGGGGACACACACAATCGACTGTATAAAATCTCTTCCGAAAAATCGACTTCTAAAAATTCAACATAATTTCATATTGTAGACATACCCTAAGTGTCCAGGTTCTACTCAACACCAAGAGCTCCTATCTGCATTTCCCTGTTGACTTCCAAATGAACTTCAGAATACTCTGCATTTTCTAACACTCATTTTTGGCAGCCAGTATCTCAATTTTCCATTCCTAGACCAACATTTTCCAATCTGGCTGAATAAAGTTAGACGCTTACACACATCGTTAGGCACCACAATCAGTGACCTGACTTTCAGAGGAACTGAGCACCGTTAGCTCCTAATGAAGTTCACACTCAGCACTGTGGGAAAGACCCTCAGGCTTTTATTTGCTGCCAGATATGAATTTAGGCACCATGTTTGTACATTTTGAGCTGAGCATCTCATGGAGAGAGGTTCTCCGACCTGTTTGTTAAATCAGGCTGTTCTAGAGAGTAGCAAAGCACAGGAATGAAGCTCCATGAGTAAGAGAAAATAAGACATTTCCATGAAAAAGGGGGTTCATGATATTTCCTCTTTGATCTAATCTGCAAATATAAACTGCTGCCTGAGGCAGGTGAAGGCAGCAATGAGCAACATTTTTTAGAGAGTGGCTGGGTCCTACAGATCAAAGGAATGGGTCCACATTCACCCAGCTGGGGCAAAACACCCTATTAGCAGCAAATGGGGGAAAACACTGGACTCTTTGAAATTTCTGAGCTCCCATGCAGCAAATCAAACAAATCCTCAGAGATCCCACCCATGTCATATAAACTCCAGAGTGTTTTCACGGAATGCTGTGGTTCATTTCTAGGGGCAGGAGGGTTGGGCACTGCCCATTTAAATAATCCAAAGCAATATGGGGTGCTTTGTGGAGTACAGAGAGATGAGCTGCATGTTCCATTCTAGAGTCAGATTCCAGGAGGAAAGGAGCCGGAGGGACTCTTTCAGTGAAGAGCCTGGAGTGTGACACGACATCACAGGAACAAGTACAGCCAGAGTGCTGTGAACCAACACAAGGCTCTCAGTCTTTAATTATGGTTCTCATGGGAGACCCTTTGAAGTTCCTTGTAAAAATCAGGGAAATGGAAAAATCGAGAGCCCTACTACTGAGCTATTGAGCTGCGGCTGTGTTTTAATTTATCAAGGGAAGGACCTCGTAAAAGTCAGCACAAAAAAGGTATGGGACCGTAACTTTTGCAACATCTACCCAGGTTCTTCCAGGAGCTCTTACACCCAAAGCCAGAGACAGAGCATTAGCTCAATAATCACACTTGTGGAGAATATTAGGTAATGTGTTTGCCTAATGTTATTTTACACATGGGGTTGCGTGATGTAAAACCTGTGGTTGGCTAGGAGATGGTGATTTAACACCGGGGGATTCTGTAAAAGCCCATTTGGTTGCTAGGAGTCACCATGGAATGTTTGTTCAAATGCCAACAGCTGAGTGAGGACCCTTGGAGAGGAGAGTTGAAGCCAGCTGGCCAGAGGTGAGTTGTTCTGGCATCTCAGTGAAGGTGCCAGGAATGGGGTCTCAACACACCACAGATCATGTAGCAGCATTGGAGACTGCATGAGTCCAGGCTACTGGGAATGGCTTTGAGATGAGTCCAGAAGAAGCAGGACTCAGCAGCTTTTGAAGTGGGGTCTACAATAAGACGTTCCTGTGCTTGAGAGGGTAAAGAGGGCACCTCTAGATGAACAATAACTGATGTCATTCATGGGTCTATCTGTATGTAACAAAGTAAGAGTCTGTTAACCAAGTCTTGCTTTTTCTGCAATGGCCTTTGAAGAGCACCCACCATATGTACCAGCAAACACCCATTTCTGGGGCCCAGTTCCTTCGAAGAAGAGCACAGGGTGCATGGGGAGATGAGATAAAATTTCAATATGTGATGCTTAGTGGTGGCAGCAGCTACTCAAGCCCAGTACATTGGATACCTGGGGCTGTGACCACACTGTGTTCTCTTTCCGGAGAAGTTGTGGGTCACTTGCTAGGGACATGCTCCAAGGCATTTTTATTTTCCTAATCTCCTCTGGGAGATACCTAACAGAAGCTCAGCTGTGACAGATTCAACCCCCCATTGGTTTGGCTCATTAGCCTACAAGTAGTAATATATGGTGAAAAACTCAAGTGTTGGTGGTGTCTCTAGTACCTGAAATTGCCTTTGCCAAGTGGCAATGAAGCGAGCTTTGCCTACTCTAATACTGGGCATTGGGATGGGGCCTCCATCACGCAACCAGCCCCCTTGACTGCTTAGGCAAAGCCACTCATATCAATGGTGCTCAGATAAAGTGCCCTGACTTTACCAAAGGTGAGGTGTGTCCCACCATAGGGACCCTGCAGAGAGTGAACACTGCAGGGCCAGGCATTCATGCTACTGTAACACAGGCTATGGCTGTGTAGTTCATTCCAGTCTCTTTCATGGCGATTTGCAGCTTGGGGTTTGGTGATTCTGCGAGGCTCAGCACATATCCTAAATCTTGTGTCCAAACAACTCCTGCCATGGAGAAGTAGGGAGCTGTAGGCTGTCCTGTAACTGTGGCAGACAGAACTGATGGCAATATCCCCACAAATTCCAGCAATCCCCCCTCCACCCTCATGGTGACAGGAGAGAAACATGAGAAAAGGGCATAGCCAAAGGTTCTGGTGCATTTGCCTGATCATAACTGAGTGTGCCCCTTCTGTGGAGATCACATGGAAAGACAGCTGGTCTGAACAGCCACCACCCACCTCAAAGTAAACATGGTAAGGATGGTGTGGAATTTCAATGCTCACTGATTGAGATGACAATAGAAATGCTCATTGCAACCTCTGTCACATCCTAAAACACAACAGGGTGACACCATAGGTGCCAGCCAGAAACGGAACTTGAGAGGTATATACAAACAATTTGGTACCAAATCTGGCCTTTCCCAGCATAAGAGGTGGCACATCGAAGCCTGTCATCCTAAACCAGTGGTTCACGGTGACTTTTTCAGTGGTATACACGCATATTGTCCAAAGTCAGATAGTAAGCAGGCACTGCCATTAGGCTGTTTTACGCCGTGTTCACAACCATGCAGCGTGTCATCCATAGAGTCAACTAGGACACGACCACGTTGTGTTGCCATTAACTTCTGTCTAAGGCTCTGACCATCAGAGTAGCTTCCACTGTTGTGCTGAGTGGTTGTCGTGTTGTTCCTTCTGCGCTAAATGTGCTGTTTTAGTTTGTTTATAATTTCTGTTGTAAAATGTAAGTTTGCACACAATTTTCAACTTTATGTTTGTTAATTACACACTTTTTATTTCATTTGTGGCTTTTTTGTATGGGAATTTTAACGCAGAGGGTAAGACATAAACTTTCATATTTACACTTGTTGAATTTATCAGGTTGGAGTGAAAGTAATATTGGTTTTGACAGTACTAAGTTAAATGGTCTACTCCCAAAACAAATAATTCTATAGCGCTGGTATCGCAGGTTAATAAAATATTATCTCTTTAATAAACCTCTAAAACATGTTTTTAGTCAGCCAAATACAAGAGATAAAAACTAATCGCCATAGTTTTTTTTTTTCGTGGCCCATGTAATGTGTGCAGTGCGAGTTAGATAGCTATTATATTGTAGTTCCAATTTTTGCCACCGGACAACTTATTTTGGGACATCTCTATGAGTGATTTATAATTACTATACATCTCCCAAAATAAATCGTCCATTCAAAAATTCAAAATTTCTTTGTAACCCCATAGATCTGATAATGGCAATGACAGGAAGGAATGTCAAGCGCAAGTATTTGAAAGACATCAAGTTCAGCTTCACTTGTCAAGAAAAAGGCAGTGTGGATCTGCCACAATGTGTTATCTGTTTCAAAGTCTTGGGGAATGACTCAATGAAGCTGGCTAAGCTGAAACTCCATCTTGAAAAGTGTTGTCCAAACTTGTTGCAAAAGGATGAAGATTATTTTGAGCGGCGGTTATCAGGTGTGAAACAATAGTGCCTCGATTCAACATGTGCATTCTACAAAATGCAATGACTCTGCATCATAAGAGTCAAAGGCAATAATTTGGTTCAATTTCCATATGTGGATGCCATGCTCCGGAAAAAGGAAGGCATTTGGACGCAAATTCTCGATCATTTACGGAAGCTACGAAATGTATTCCAACGATACTTTCCAGAGGTGGACAGGACAAAGGATGGATTATCTTTCATCAGGAATCCATTCACAAGAGATGTTAATAGCGCTCCAGAGGATCTGCAAGAGGAATTTTTGGATCTGAAAAATAATTTTGTGACCCAAGACATACACCAGCAGTCTACCATAGAGAAATTTTGGGCTAGCATGACAGGGAGTTTCCCAAATCTGTCAGCACTCACAGTCAGATTTCTTTCGCCATTTGCATCAACTTATATGTGAGAGACAGGATTTTCATGTTTTTTGCACATTAAGTCCAAACAGAGGAATTGGCTCGCAGTGGAAAGCGATATTCATTGTGCATTATCAAGTACCACTTCAAACATTGAAAAGCTTGTCCGTGAGAAGAGAATCCAAACATCTAGTAAGAAATAAATAAATTTCAAACCAAAATGTGTCTGCTCTTTTTAATCATGTCTCAACAATTAATCAAATCAATCAATCAATCAGGGAGGTGGGTCCATTAAAATGTTTTGATTGGCCTGGTGATCCGTGGACTGAACTGAGTTGAGAACCACTGTCCTAAACAAAAATCCCAATGTGGAATGCACAAAGTGGTCAGCTAAGGAAGTTCCCTGATCTCAACAAAAGGCTGCAGTGCAAGAGTAACATTAGTGTCTTGCTTTGAAAAGAAATCAAAGGCAAGATGCCAAAACAAATTAGTGACAAATGAAGGGAGCTGAGTCTGGTGACCAACAAGGACCAATCTGGAGCTCATCGACCTGGGATTCAGAGTAGCCGTCCCATTGGTTTGGAGCCCCCGTCCACACAGGGACTCAGGAACGCTCTAAAGTGAAAAGGGAGATCACCTCTGAAAGACTGGGATAATCTAGAGCTTGAAAGTGAGATCCTGCCCATGTGGGCTCAGGGAGAACTGAATGTCAGAAACTTTGATGAAACTACTTTCAATGATGTTCTCTCCTCTTTCCTCTCAAAAGATCTCAAGCCAGCTAAGAGAATGAATGAGAGAGCCAGCAGGGTCAAGGGTGGAAAGGAAAAAATCTTGGACAAGAAAAATAGCAACCAAGAGGGGAACTTACTTGCTACTGTGAAGGAGCACGGCCTCCCACTGGCCAGAAAGGTGGCTAACGAGCTCCTCTGGGTCTGTGCTGCACTAATGAGGTGCACTTTCACAGTTGCTCAGCCTGGAGGGGCATAAAAAGGGAAGCTTACCATAGAAAGACTGGTGACCATGAAGAAGGCTGCTCCACAGAGACTGCCAATAACAGAGGTAGGCCAACTGAGCAGGAGAGAACCACAGAATGTACTGCTTCCAGAGCTGCCCTGGCTGACAGCCAAGCAATGCTCCCCAGGAAGAGGGGTAGGAAATAAACCCCAAAAAGGGGGGACTTTCAGAGACTGAGCCTATAAAGCCCTATCCAGGGGCTGTCTGAGAAACTGACCCCTGTTCCAGCCAGACTCTCCTCTCCCGCAAGGAGAAGGGAGGAAGAACCAGTCCTCTGCCAGGATGCAAGTGCTCCAGAGAACTTCCCCCAAGTGCAGCCTCTGGGTAAAGGGCAGACAGTGGGACCTAGGGGCAAGTGGCCATCTCTGTACTTATTGACTTATTGAGAGAAGGTATGTCGGTCTCCAACATGGCACGTAAATATGGCCACAGTGAATCTAGCATCCATGCCATCAAGATTCAAGAAATTTGTTAAGCCGTAGCATCAAGTGCTCCAATAACCGCTAAGGTGATGAGCCAAGTGCGTGATAA
Organism: Dermatemys mawii; assembly: GCA_007922305.1. NCBI lineage: Eukaryota > Metazoa > Chordata > Testudines > Dermatemydidae > Dermatemys > Dermatemys mawii. The sequence goes on along the minus strand of ML677420.1, from coordinate 138,710 downwards.
GACTTCAGTGAAGACTGAAAAGGCATTAAACTTATGGCTGGAAGACATGAACTGTACATGTGTGCCTATCGATGGCAATACATTGCGAGAAAAGACTCTTAGCTTTTATGCACTGTTCAAAACTCCCACCGAAAAGGGATAGCCTTCTGATGAGAAGGCATTCAAAGCCAGCCAAGGTTGGCTTAACAGTTTTAGGAACCGCCTCAACCTCAAAAACATGCAGACTACTGGTGAAGCTGCATCTGCCAATGAAGAGGCAGCAAAAGCCTACCCCGAACAATTAAAGAAAATCATAGAAGAAAAGGACTATCTTCCAGAACAAGTTTTTAATGCTGACGAGACTGGGCTCTTCTGGAAAAAATTGCCCAACCGCGCTTACACTTCGAAATCAGAAAGACAAGCCAGGCAGCTAAAGACCATGTGACTGTGTTGTTATGTGGCAAAGCAGCTTGGCATTTAATAAAGCCAGGCTTGCTCTACAGGGCTGCAAATCCCCGTTCCCTAAAAGGAAAGAACAAAAATCTCCTGCCTGTGTTCTGGCAATCAAATAAAAAGGCTTGGGTGACGGCAGCATTATTTCTGGACTGGTTCCACAAGTGTTTCCTTCTGGAGGTCAAGCGGTACCTCGAAGAGAAAGGACTGGACTTTAAAGTGTAGCTGATTGTAGACAATGCTCCTGGCCACCCTGAGGCACTCTAGTTTGCACGTAATGATGTTGAAGTCGTCTTTCTCCCCTCCTCCGCAATACTACCTCCATCCTCCAACCTCTCGACCAAGGCGTGATTCGCTGTTTCAAGGCCACATACACGAGTCTTACATTCTCATACATAGGTAGCGCTATGGATGCTGATCCCAATCTTAATGTGATGGAGTGTTGGAAGTCCTTCAACGTTGCCAACTGCATCACTTATATTAAACAGGCAGTGGATGCAATCAAGCCAGAAACAGGCAATGCATGTTGGCGAAACTTATGGAAAGAATGTGTGAATGATTTTGAGGATTTCCGAACCATTGACAAAGAAGTGAAACTCATTTTTCAGGTGGCCAGACAAGTTGGTGGTGAGAGTCTCGTCAATATCCTCGAGGAAGAAATTGAAGAATTAATTGAGGGCCATAGAGAAATACTGATTAACGAAGAGTTAGAGGAACTGATAAAATCGTCTACAGAAGATGAAAATGATGACAATGAACAGGAAGAGCCAGCAAGTTGGAATCTTCATAAATTTGCTGAAGTGTTCCAAGCAGCAAAACACTTGAATGATTTAATTTCTGAATACGATTCCTGTATGGAACGAAGCCTCAAAATCACATGTAGTATTACATTTGAGACCGTACCAAGAAATGTTTGAGCAGCTCAAGAGACAACAGCGACAGTTGCCAATCACCATGTTTTTCAAGAAAAAAACAACCAGCAGCAGATGAGCCTACTCAATCAACTTCTCGAGCTGAACCAGAGCCAACCACTTTGTCTACGACTCGCTCTCCATCACCCATCATCTCCTGGATCGACATCAAGCCCTGACGACCCCCCAATAGTGTTGTCAGAGAAAGACTAATCATCGGAATGTGTACAGCACCCATCTTCATTGTCTCACTGTTCATCATACGGGTGCTGTACTAATCATCATCATTCATCATCATCGCATCACCATTGTCATAGTTGTTGTATCACCATTATCATCATCGTAGACTAGCAAGAATATCCAGGATGAATGGTGAGTGTTCAGGTTTACTGATTTCCTTTTTTATTCTTTCAGTCTTCCGTCTCTTTCTCTCTTTTATGTAATTAAAAAGACTGTAAAATTATATATTTTTTTGCATATGTATTCTTTACTGTACTCATTTATACATACATATTACTGTACAAGGTTGTATGCACAAAACCATATATACTGTATTTTATGGGTGATTTCTAGAACATGCCTGCTTTGGGAATCTTCAGCTGCAGCCTACCCACCTTCCACTCTTCGATCAACTTTCCCATGGGAACAGATTATGTCTGATAAATGGTTTCTGGAAGTTATAACATCAGGTTACTCTGTCCATTTTACCTCGATCCTTCCTCCAGGACCCATCTTGCATAGAAGGGCAGATGCAAGAAGTCATCGCCCTTCTATGTAAGGGGGCCATAGAACCAGTTCCAGTACAGCACTGGGGGAAGCGATTCTATTCCCAGTATTTTCTGGTCATCCAAAAGAACAGGGGACAGTGACCACTATTAGAGCTAAGATGCCTAAACACTTTTGTGAGATCACAGAAATTTAGGATGGTAACTCTTGCAGCTATAATTCCTACACTGTATTCTGGAAATTGGTTCATGACCCTCACCCTTTAGGATGTGTATTTTCATGTTGCAATTTACCAGTCTTAAAAGAGTTTTTTTAATTTTACTGTGAACTAGGATCATTTTCAGTATTGATGCCTTTTGGCATCTCCTCTGCCCCCTAACGGTCTTCTCAAAGATCATGGCAATGATAGCTGCTCACCTACACAGGCTATAATCATCTTCCCTTACCTCAACAACTGGCTGCTCAACAGCTGGTCATAAGATGAAGTTCCTTCCACAGTACAGACATCCATGTCCCTGTTCTACAGGTTAAGTCTTCAACTCAATATTGAAAAGTCCACTTTGACCTTAGTATAATGGATAGGGGGCTTCTCTGGAACCAAGGCTTACCTACCTGTGGACAGATTTATGATCCTCACAAACTTCATTTCCAAGGTTCAGATAAGCTCCCAGTTGTCGACAATAAATTGTCTTCAACTCATATAGCAGCTTGTACTTTCATAATACAACATACCAGGTTACATCTTTGCTGCTTCCAGGGAGGGCTCAGAACAAACACAGAGTAGACAAGCTGGTGTTTGTTTCAGGCTGAGTACTGGACTCACTCAAGCAGTGAACAGACTTGTCTAAAGCCTGTGCTTTCACACCTTCCCTCGCATTCCTCACCCAACCTCTTCCTACTGTTCAGGGCAAATCATCTGCCCAAGAGCCTGTTCTGCATATCAACCTCCTAGAACTAAGAGCAGTCAGGAACACTTGTATCTACTTTCTTCCATTAATCAGGGGCAAATCTGTCAAAGTCACGACAGACAATGTAGCCTGCATGTTCTACATACATTATTTAAGGGGGTGGGGGCAAGCCAGGTTCTCCTCCATTTTGTACTGAAGCAATACAACCATGTAATTGCTGTACCGCCAGTTATATCCTCATCTCAGTTTCTTACTTTCCAGGCACACAAAACCCCATCGCTGATGATGTAAGCAGATGCTTCTCCCAAGATTACATGTTGAAGCTGGACCCTTGAATTCTGAAACCTATTTCTCTGACCTGGGGCCTTCCAGAAGTTAACCTCCTTGCCATTACCACCAATAGGAAATGCAGGAAATTCTACTTGAGAAGAGTGCTGGATTGTCATTCCATAGAAGATGCTTTCCTCATTTCTTGGACAAAGTCTTCTTTATGCATATCCACTGACAGTGTTGAACAAGATCAAACAAGATAAAAGCCAGGGTCTTTCTAGCTGTACCAACTTGGTCAAGACATGTATGATACCCTTACCTGCTTCATCTACTTCTCATCTACCATTGAGACTTCCACCCATTTCCCATCTCCTGTCTTAGGACTCTGGTCAGACTCTTCACCCTAACCTGAGAATTCTTCAGCTCAGAGGTTGGCTCGTCAATTATTCTCAGGGATACAAACTTCGTATTCAGATGAAGTGTAACAGGTACAGTTAAACATCAGGAATATATCTCTGCAAAACACCCTAAAAAATGGAAGCGATTCTACCCCTGGTGTGTCCAGCAACAGTTTTTGCCTGTTCATTTCTCTCTCTCTGCTGCTCTTGATTTATATGTCCAAATTAAAAGTCAGGTCTTTCCATGAATGCCATCAAGGTTCATCTGGCCATTATCAATGCTTTTCATTTACCAATAGAAAGATTCTCAGTGTTTGCCCACGCAACAGTTAGATTTGTCAAGGGAATGACATTTTTTCCTCAAATTAAAGAGCCCATTCCAGTTTAGAATTTAATCTTGTTTCTTAATTGCCTCCTTTTGAGCTATTGTCTATGTATTCCCTGCTTCACTTATCTATGACAACTTTCTGGATGGCCATCATTTCTGTCTGGAGCGTCGGAGAAAAGTGGGCTTTAATAGCAGATCCTCCCTTTACAGTATTCTTTACAGAAAACATTTCATTGCAGCCCCATCCTAAATGTCTACCTGATGTATCTTCTGAATTTCATATTAACCAGATTATTCATCTTCCATTCCCGCCCCCAAGCTATACTCAGACCTGGGAGGAAGCTGCTTGACATACCTTAGATGTCAGAAGGATCTTAGACTTTTGTGTGGATAGAACCAAATGCTTTAGAAAGTTTCCCAGATTGTTTCCTTTGTGGACAGATCCAAAGGAGCCACACTTTCCACCCAAAGACTCTCAAGGTCGGTCTCTAGTTGTATAACCTCTTATTATGAGGCTGCCATTGTTCACCCTCCTTCTAGAGCATTAGCCCATTCTACAAGGTCACAATCTACTTCAATGGCACTATTGAAAAATGTTCCAGTTGTTGAAATTTGCAGAGCTGCAACCTGGACCTCAATACATACTTTCTTTAAACTCAATATCTTGATTCATACTTCCAGATCAGATCCTGTGGCTGGCAATTCAGTTCTCTCTTCTTTGTTAGATCCAACTCTGAAGCTCCCGTCTCCTCCTGGGGATACTGCTCAGAAGTCACCCAAAGTGGACCACCCCCAGAAACACTACTTGAAGGAGAAGAAATTAATCATCTTGTGCGGTAACTGGAGTTCTTTGAAACACGCGTCCCTATGGATGCTCCACTACCAGCCCTCATTCCCCTCAGCTTTGAAGTTTCCTCTTATGGGACTTTGAAGCAGAGAAGGAAATGATGGTGGTTTGCCTGTGCCCCTGCATATATATACTCTATACTCGGCACGAGGATATCTGGAGTACAGACATTGGCCAAAAAGGCATTGCTACTGAAAATCTCCAAACTAAGGTATATGGAGTACATGTGCACTTGAAGTGGGGCACCCAGAGAGCCACACAACTCAAAGAACTCCAGTTACTGCACGAGGTTAGTAGCCTCTCCTTTTAAAAATTTATTATTTTTCTTAGGATCAGTTTATTTTTTATCAAACCACCATGAAAAACTCAAATAGTGCACAACATATGGTATAATTTGCTTTTCGTCTTTTTGGTTAGATATTTACGAAACTTAAAACTGAACTCTGTGACAATATTAACTATAGTTAGGCTTGGCAGAATTCAATTTTTTATTTTATGTTTTACAATTTTGATGAATTTTTTTAAAGCTTGTTTTCAAATTTTTATCAATTTAAATTTTCAGTTGCACAAAATTATGGGCTTTAAGCATTTTTAATCTTCAGTTGTGAGAAATGATGATCAGACAATTATTTAACAGCAGACACAGATTCAAAAACGTAAAGCTTTTAACTATTAAAACACAAATTATCAACTCAATATCACATCATAATATACAAAATAAACATCCTTACATCAAACGCTAATAAGTTCTCAAGCAGTGTTTTTCTTACTTTGCCTAAAATATGATTTCATCAGTTTGGTACATACAGTGAATTTGACATTTACTGACATAAAAATTGAATTCTTCCAAACCCAGTACCAATAAGGAGTCACCTTTGTCTGGCAAAATTTGTTCTTTATACATCTGGGTTGGCCAGAGTTCCTTTATTCTCCAAGGGTTTAGTGATTGTTTTATGATTTTACTAGAAGTAAGCAGTTATAGGAAGATAATGGCCAGAATCACCCTGCCAAAGGTCATTACGTTTGATAACTTCAGATTCCTGTCATGGGGCTGGTCCATGTATGCTTAATTTCTTCAATTATGCCCTAACAATTTCTTTCTCAGTAGCTTTTTAAATAAAAGGGATCATTCACTTCCTAAATTATCCAACCTCTTCATTTCTTGTTGCACATTGAATGACAGGAGGAATGGTGTGGGGGGTGATGCAAGTGAAAATGTTTTGTAGCAAAAGTTGATCTCTTACATCAAAGATGACAAATAAAGTTCTGAAAACTTGGTTCCTTGACTAGTTTGGACCAAGCTCTTTTTTGTCCTTTGGCATCTCTCTCCTATTTGAATGGCAGGTAAAATGTGTTTTTAAGGCAGTAGGTTCATTAAGTGATAGGGCTCAAACCTACCACCATTAAATCCATGATAGTTTTGTCCTGAACTTCAACAGTGGTTGTAAGATCCATACAGAGAAGATAGACGGTTTTAGGATTAAGTTCGCACATTGTAGCCTGCATAAACGACTGTAGTCAGGGTGGCCACATAGCAGCAGGTGTGGGAGGCATTTGCAGAGGCAGCGACACACAGCAAGACACATAGGGGTGTGTGTGTAGGGTGACCAGACAGCAAGTATGAAAAATCAGGACAGTGGTGTGTGTGTGGGGGGGAGGTAATAGGAGCCTATATAATACAAAGATCCACAAAATCAGGACTGTCCCTATAAAATCGGGACATCTGGTTACCCTAGGTGTGCGTGTGTAGGGGCAGCAGCACATCGTCAAGCGTGTGTGTGTGTGTGTGTGTGTGTTTTGGGTGGGGTTGCAAGTGCAGCAGCGAGTAGCCCATACCTGTGTGGGGGCAGGGGGGGGATGTTGTAGGATATCCGCATACAACCGACCACGTCATGGGAGGTTGTAGGGGCAACAGCCTAATCAGACATATGGGG